>JABFOV010005413.1:0-12092 GCA_022817685.1 Aradophagus sp. ZL-2020
CATACATTGCGCGGGGAACGCAGCAGATGACCCGCGGTTCTTGTCCGCCGGCAGGGGGAAAAAGCAGGAAGGTTTTAAACGCTTCTACAGGTAGGGCCAACGGGATGGGACGGCCAAATTTTTCAAAACGGCAGGAGAATTAGGAAAAATATATTTACTTTCCCTCGAGGTGGGGGGGGGAATGAAAAAAAAAAAAAAAAAAAAAAAATCGGGCAGTGTCGTTTTCCGCGACGCTCGGATGTCAATTAACCGTCGCCGCGGAGTTTTCGCTGCCGGGAATCGTCGGAGTCGGAGTCGGCTCTGGCAGTGGGTAACTTTCTCGTCGGCGAAGAAACGAGACGCGTCTGTCAAATCAAGCCCGCGAATCCGGCGCTATAATATTCATTCGCGTCAATATCCGCCGGTAATTTAATACGCGCGTTCCGGGTTAAGACAATTACAATTACATTGCCGAGCGAGCGAGCGATCGTCGGGGCGCCGGCGGTGATTATGCGACCGCGTCGCTGTAATCTTAGAATACGGTTCCTCGCTTGGAATGGAAAATCTTCGATCTTAATTGGAAATGGATTAAGTTTTGCTAAAACGTGTACAATTATCCTTCGGAATAGTGGGTTTCCAACTCGGAATGTACGTTTCGGAGCAAGTCGGTTTTGGAGGGCCACTTTCGAGTCAAAGAATCACCTCGGACGGTCCGAAGTTTGGACAACCATTAAAGATGATCTCGGAGACGTTAAATACAATGAAACTTTTTCAACAGTCGTGATTAAAATACGATTGCAACGAAGCACTGCTCGTCAACGTAAAATGAAGAAAGTTCAGTTTGTCAAAACTAACGTTCATTTCACCCGTTTCAAGCTTCGACGAAATGTAAAGTTGTTAACTTTCCCGAACCAAGTGTTTTACAACAACTTCACAATGCCATTTCGCCGCATAATCATACATACGCGAAAATAGCTACCTTCCATTACTCGATTCGCAACGCGAAAAAGTGAAAAGCCAAATCCCCGTAAATTTCGTTGCGGCACATTACAATCGTCATTCAATGCAAATGCCTTTCCATCCGAAATGATTGGTCGCAAAACTGCCGCGCGCTGGAAACAAGAGCCGCGATATTCTAAGAGCGCGGGCTTTCCGTGTCGCGAGACCCGCACGAATCGCCGCTGTCCGCGATTGTGATTTACGGCCCCGATCGCGCACTAATTCGCAATCACCGATCGCCTGTAAATCATCGTGACAACTTTTTGCCTCTCTCCGTTCTTAACGTCAATTTCGCAACGTCGACCGCCCCCTCGCCACCGAAACCGGGCTTCGGGAAGTCAAGCGCGGCCGATTAAATAACGAACATCATCATTACCCGTGCTCATTACAACATTACCAATTCGTCGCGCTCAATATGCGACGTTATTAAAATTCCGCTGAATAAATAACGATTATCGATCGGGCTCGGAATAGCGCTCTCGTTGAATAATTGAGCCGGCGTATGTGCGACACACGGCCGTTAACGATAACATCGATTGTACGAGAGCCGAAGGAAAATCCGCCGGGCGTCGCCGTCGCTCGTCAATTTGATTTCAATTATTTTCCTTCGCGGTGCGACGTCGCGAGCGGAGAAGGTGGGGCAAAAAGCGACGCGCCGCTTCCCCGTCGAGTGGACCGACGCGCAACTCCCGCCGGCGACGCAACAAAAAGCGCGCGCGAGCTCCTCGAATGCCAACTTCTCCGCGGATCCCTTTCTAATAAGAACTCGATTTATAACAGGAAAATCTCGTTGCGGCCTCGGCTCGTCAGCCCGCTCGGACAGCGGTCCCGCGTCAATAAAAGTTACAGACCCTTAATAACGGCCCCAGACGGCTCGCCAGGCCGAACGACCGACGAGCCGGCGAGCAAACAAACAAACAAACGGACGGGCTGCAAAAAAGAGCGGAAAGAACAACAAAAGAACTAATTCCAACTTCTGTCTGGGTAGCGCGGCGTCGCCCGCGGCGATGAAAAAAGTTCGGCCCGTTGTCGGCTATGCAAATCCAATTACGGTATTAATTTTGAATAATTCCGCCGAGCCCGGCGGCTCGGCTCGGCTCGCCGATGGCCGATCGGTTTCGCGAGGCGCGCGCGTTGGCGGACGCCGCTGGTTTATCGCCCGCGCCGCGCTAAATGTTCCAGTTACACGCAGGCCTTTTCCCTCCTTCGGCCCGCGGGGCTAGAAAACGGCCGGGCCTTAATTATCGCGTCCCTCGCCACACACCGCAGGCTTTCCACCGATTCGCCGGTGCGATATGGCATCCTTTGACTCGCCACGGCCCGAGACAAAGACCGGCGGACGTCCTCGTTTCTTCGCCTCTGCGCTATCTCGCCTCGTTTCTCCTCTAACGAAGACGTAGCCGCGCATTTTTGCGCCGCGCGCCGATCCCACACAAATTCCACGGCAAAAGGGAGCTACGCCGGGAATCGTACTTCGGTCCCTAACGAATTCGCCAATTCACGCCCGGTCGACCGCCGTTCGCGAAAAGTTCAGTTGCTATCGAGAGACTCGTTGCATTGGGGGGAAAAGCATGAAAACTGAGTTCCTGAAACATTTCGACCAGCTGTCAACACTAAGTGCTGTCATAACAATATGACAAAGTAAAATCAGCAGATTGTACATAGCTAGAGACAGAATGCTGACCTTCGCCAACATGTCAAATTGTTATGATTTCTATATCGAGTTTTTTTAACATTTCTTTCTATTGCAAAATTTAATTCACAATTATTGAATCAATTCACCTAGCTTACATTCACTTGCTACATTTTTTCATGACAAACTTTTTCATTTTAAAGTACCGTATGACAACTGTCAAACTCGCGCTAATGCCTAGAAATGTTCGATGATACTCAAAAATATGGGGCAGAGTGTTCATCCAGTCAAGTTTACATGGCATTGTCAATTTCATTTTTAACGCTGCAACAACAGTCATTTTTCCCAGTGCAGTATCGGCAAATTATTTTCCTCGCGACCCCGGCCTAAAGACTCTGGGAACTGTAAAACTTTACGAGGAACCTCCGGATCGTCGGAGAGTCATTGACAGTAAACATCTTGAGTCTTTAACTTTTTCAATAAACGCGCGCAACTGAGGGGGGTCCGCCGACGGCGCTCCGATTAATTCTCCCCGACATGTGAATGAGAATGCGCCGTCGCGCGGCACTTGCAGTTAAACTGTCGTATTTAGTTTCGGGAATGTCGGAAAACAAAACCCATTAGTGCGGGGGCTTGAAAGCGAATTTCCAGTCTAACAGACAACACTCGTCGAATTAGACACGCTTCAGGGCCGCTGTTTACAATGCCACGCCGGGCCCGGGGTTTTAATAAAGCGCCGTTTCGTGCGCGCGCCATCGACGTCTTATCGGCGGGCTTTCGATTTGGACTCCTCGTTTTGGGGAACGACGGGGCCGGCTTATTGTTGGCAAGCGTGGTTATATTTCAACGCAGCTCGCATGGAAGCGATTGGATAATGGATCGGGGGACGCGAGCCGATAAAAAGCCGGGGTCGCGCGCGCGCGCCCGGCTGAAAAACGGCGCCGGCAGCGCCGCCTGGCACATCGCCTCGGCAATTAGACGCTGTCAGCGTCGACGTCGGGGTCATAAAAGCGGACGGCGCGGCGTTGATCTTTTTGTTGGCCGGTAAACACTCTTATTGTCACGTACGCGGACGCGGGAGAACTTTATCGCAGTCACGTAAAGTGACTTTTCATCAAACAAGCTCGTTACCGAACGACCGCGAGTTCTCGTCGCCGTAGTCGGAAGGGGCTATGGGTGGGGGAGGGGGATAAAATCTGATGGAAAAGCGGCTGGTACCGGCGCGGGGAGAGGGGGACGCGGCGTAGCCGCGGTGACAGGTTAGCCATCTTCCTTATCTCCCCATCCTCCGCCACTTGTTCTCCAGACGCTCCGTATAGAACACGTTCTCCGGTCTGCCGGCAAAAACTGACTATCCACAAATTGAAAGCGCCGGCTGTTCCTTTACTTTCCCGCAAGATACTTACGCCGCGGCATTCTCACGTGGATTCCTGATTGCAAAACACTCGGCTAGTATGGGGTAGCTCTGCGCCGAGGGACACCACGAGAATATATATGTTTCGCGAGGCTTTTTGCGCAGTCGAGAGTGTAACGTACTCGATGCCCCCCGTCCTCTCCCCCTCGACCCCCGACCGACCGATATACTCGTCCAGTTGCCTGTAACTCGCCTTGTCCCGAGCTTTTCCTACGTCCCAGCGACCAGCTTGACACGCGGAACCCCGCGCCCGGTCGTCCCTTTCCCTCCTTTTTGCCTTTCCTCTTCCGTTTCCGCGACGCGTACCTTACCCGCAGCTCGCCAGATGGAAATTCAACTTGGCCCTCGCCGACCGCGAGCTATTGCGCCGCGGGGCCCTATCGACTTACCCCATCGCGAGAGTCAACGGCTTCGCTTTGCGCTGCGCTCAATTTCGAACGGATACTTCGTTGCGTTCATGGAAATTCAATTGAACCGTTATACAAGTTATAGAAGCCCGCGAATAAGGCGATGCGATACGTCGATACATTTATTTGCTTGAAATTGTAGTGCCTGGGAATTTAACCTGCCTTTTGATTTTAGGTTCAAGGTTGGGATTCAGTTACTTATTAAGTTGACGCGGCACGGTGACTTTTAAATTGCGGTTCTGGGAATACGATATCCCGACGAAATTCGTGGAATTCAGCGAAACGCTGATAAGGATACTGTCCGCAAATCACGAGGATTTCAGCGATGCCGAATTCGTGGTATTGAGTTTCAATTGTGGAATATTTGACAGGTGATCTACATATCGAAGATTCGCTAAAGCAAAGTTGCTGAGTTTCTTTCTTGTTTTTTTTTTTTTTACTATTTTTCTTTTATCGTGATGAATTTTGTGGAAATGTCTTGTTAGATGAAACTAGAAATGTTATTGAGGGTTCTCCAGCTGTTGCGATAATTTTACCAACAGATCTTCCATAGCCTTCTCTAGTAATATTACTTCTGGTCGTAGAATAATTCGATCTCGGCGAAGTAAGTTATTAGAGCTCTTGGTTCACTGAATTCGAAATCTTCATAGTTGAGTAAGTAGTTTCCCAAATCATTCGTCTCTTTCAATTAAAGCTTCGCGTTCAATTAATAAGTGGTTTACAGATTCACATACTTCCAAGTAGAATCTGCAGTTATCGTTATCTGCTATGCACATTTTTTCAAATGCCTTCTTATGCGGCAATAACCCGTGAGAATTCCTACCAGTGTCTTCTGGTTTTCCTTTAAAGGATCAAATTATTGTTCCAGTTCATGTATTATTTCACTCGTTTTGCTTCATCATCATCACTCTCTATATTTTTTGATTTTTTGCATTTCTAATTTCAACACAATTACGCGAAGAAGACATTTTCAAATGTAAAATAAATGTTTCGAGTCAACTTCGTTAACAGATTTAACGGTGAAACGAAAAACCGCGAAATTATTATATTACAAGTTATTCGCGATATCAAACTCAACTAAAGACTTTGCTCGATCAGAATGCTCCAACTAATTAACACGCCCCAAACTTCATAAACTATATTCTTCAACAACACTTTCTCGGCGCGCACAAAAAAATGGGCCAAATTAAACCAACTCTATCCAATCCACAAAAGTATGTCACCTACTTATGAACAGATAGCATTTCCAACATTCTTCAAAACAAAATACTCCAAGTACGCCGAACGCAAAAAAGCTCCTCCACTCCGATTACCACGCTCTTAATTTCGCTCGCCCGGCTTTTTACAGACGGAAAAAACGTATCTACAGTGGCTCGAATCCGCCGTTCCTGAGCGTTACATACTTTATCATCGCCCAAAGCAGAGCAAGTAAAACCCCAACGAGTATCGTTATTGAGTTCCGATACGGACCCGACAAAGTAACCTCCGTCGGTCTAATAAAGTCGCAAGTCTGAGTAACCTAATCAAGCCGTGCCGTTTTTTGTCGGTCTTCGACCGAGCTCAGACCAGACTCCATTTAAATTTCCAACTGCGGCGACACCGGGAGTACATGCACCTCTTATATACCGCCGCGCGGATTCGCCTTCGAGGAATACCGCCTGGAACATAAGGGGATTACATAAGGATTACGAAATTCCATCGGGCGAGCCAACTTTACGGCGCTTTTCAGGCGATCGGCCGAAAATTGGGTCAAAGTCGGGCACGACGCCGGCGAAAGAAATTCGCCTCTAATTGCGAGCGTGCGCCGGCTAATTAGACGCGCGTTTTCGATCGTTCTACAATCGTTCGGAGTAAAAGTTGGCGACAATTCCGCGGCCGTATTGATTTTGCGATTGCCGCTGGTGTTGGTCCGGCACAGCCGAGCGACTCGAGCCCTCTCGGGCTCGACGTTTATTTCATTAGCCCTCGGCGCGACTGCGTCTTTGCGAAGAATCACGGCAGGCGCCGCGGAGCGCGACGATTGCGCCAGCGAGGGTGACTCGGCGCGAGACAAAAGTGAGATTGCGAAGGGAAATCGTCCAGGACCCTCGGGGCCGTCGAACGAAAACCCGGAAAGCGCCGGGTGAGGCCGAAGCGGTTTAATTTCGGCTGGCTGTGTACTCGAAAAATCATTTCCCGAGCGGCGAGAGGCGGGACGAAAAACGTGGCGGGGCCAGGAACGAGGCTCCACGAAACGCAGCTTAAGAGTTTGTTTAATGATCGTCTCTTTTGCTACGCTCACGGAACCCGTCGGTCATTAAAGGTCGATTTGCCATTCGGATAAACGGCAGCGTCCATTGCCGCGGGCAGTTATTACTTTACGCTCGGATGATCATCTGCGTCGTAAGTCATGAGCCAACGCGGGACACCTCGCGCCGACGACAAAACTAGAGGCCCGGAGTCAGAATCAACGGAATGGGATGTCGGGACAAGTGGGAGGAGAGGTCGCCTAACTAACTCGGTGGCTTATCGAAGTTCTTAGCTGGCGCAGCACATATTTCTACCATTGGTCTGACCTTCCGAATCCAATTTAACCCCTGATATCTTTTTAACCAAGCGACGCTGCTCCGAAACTGTCTTAGGGTTCTGCTGATAAACCAAGTGATATTTGCAAATCTGCCGCCGGTCGATTCAACGGTCCCGGAGCGGACGCTCTGCGTCTCTTTGAAAATTTCAAACTTTAACGAGAACATTACGCGACTCAACTGCCGCGATATAACGACGAACTTGACGTCTGACTTGAATACCGGATAAGAATATTTATTCGCGTTTCATGTTGCAATTAATACGGTCGGTAATGCATCTGGAGCCGGGGAAGCGATTACGACGAATTCGCCGGCAGGATCGGGGCGTGGTGGAATCGGTGGCGTTTTCGTCGGAGGGTCGACAAGAGGGACGTGAAATTGAAGGATGAATACAATCGGCGCGTCGCCGGCACCCATCGGCTACAACTTATTTGAACTCGAATTGTTTCGTTCTGCATATTTTACCATAATATATTCGCGCAAGATGGATTGTTAGCGATCGTGGCTTGTCAAACATCAATCCACTTTGGCCGTCCAATTCATTATCCGAAAAAGGCCGGGATATTTATTTAAGCCCACACTTAAATATCAGTTTCGTGGGTTCGCGGGTAGACAAAGCGCCGGCGCGAAAAAAAGCTCGGCGGAAAATTCCGAGCGCATTTGCATAACATGAATTACGTCCGAGCCGGGAGATAATCACCCGGCGAAAGAGTAGGTGTCTTTTAGTATTCAATTTCTCAATAACTGTACTATGAATTACGTTCAACTTGTACCAATACGGCCGGGTACATATTCATTTATCAGGCATACAAATTTCAACGCACTGGCGTTCAATCTTGATTACCGCCGTACCTCCTTAATATTATCTCCCCATCTACATCTCGGCCTCTCTTCCGCAGGTTTCCAGATCAACGCCGTAAAAGCCGTCTCGGACTTCTTTGTACGGTCTAAAGGTCTTACCCTCGGAAACTCGCAAGACTCGATTATCCTCGAAAACCCCGAGACCTGCCGTGGACATGAAATTTGTATCGAATATTCCGGATTAACTAAATTCAATCGGCCGCTTAAATCTCGGCGAGTCGGGCTCAAAGGCACGCAGCGGTTCGCGCCCGACGGAATAGCTTCGCGCGGCCGACAGGCGCTGGAAAAAGACGCGCGGATGAAAATTGTTATCAAAGGAAACGGGGAATCACTTTGACAAATGGCGGAATCAACGATAAAGGAGATAGCAGACGCGAGCGCGGTGTTTAATTTTATCGCGATTTATTCCACTTGTGGATCTTCGCGCGTTCGGAATCCCCGGGTAATTAATGGCAACGCTGAAAAGACATTTTTCCCGCGCGCATAATTGATCTCGCCTTCGTTAGATCCACTTCGCGCCGGCAAAATAAGAACCCTTCCACTCCACCTGGCCAATTCGACCGCGATCCTCGGCTGAGCCAGGTTGTTCGTCTCGCGCGGAGTTGCGATCACACTGCGAGTGCCACTGGGAAACGTGCGTGGAAAACATTTTTTGCGTTACTCTTTTTAATTTAATAAAACGAACCCGCATTTCTTCGTATCACCCATACGTGCACTTACGTATTTATCATACGCAGGTACACCCATGAAATATGACTCTGCGAATAAAAAATGGCTTTTCATTCGTAGCAACGTGTTGAACACGGACAAGTGTTCTCTCCACGGTGAATTTCAAACTGTTCACCGTGTCAGTTAAAACATAGTTCAAGAAACGTAAGGATCTACATTGGTTTTTAAAACACCATTGTGAATCCGTTATTGGCAAGACCAGCTGAAACGTTTCCCACCTAGTTAAACCGAAAACACTCAACTTTCGATGACCCAACACAGATTCGCCGAGCACGTATCAAACAAACTTTGATTAAGACCTAATTAAAATCCTCGCTGGCACCCTCTACGCATCAGTAATCGGATTAGCCCACAAAGCAGCGAAATATAAATTCCATTATACTGATATAAATTTGTTAGCAAGTCGGGTCTTAACGACCGCGGCCGTGAGTGCCGCGGAGTAATCATTTCTTCCGGGACGAATCGCTTGGTCTGATTCGCCGCGTTATTCCGTGACTTCGGGGGCTCCGCCGCGGGATTCCGTCGCGCCACGGGAGCAATAATTCGGCCGCAATTGGGCTGCGGAAGTCGAAGGCCGGGTTATATACGCCCGTGATATAACGAGGACTCAGTTATTCGATCGAGCGCGGATAGAGCGTCTATCTGCACGGGATCTCGGGGGGAATCGCTTTTTAATAAGGTTGATAAAGTCAACCAACCGGCCGGAAGATAGGTGGGACGCGCAGAGAAACTTATAAGCCGAGGTACGTGGCGAGGCTGCCTCCAAAGCGGATGCAACGCGGGAATAATTCACGCGTTATCTACGCCATCTTAGCGGGAGTGCGGCATCTTTCACGGATCTTTAGAAGCGCCCCCGGCCCCCGCGGCCGCCGCGCACGGTCGCCGTATAGCGGACCCGAACGGCCGCACTCGCTCTCTTTGCATGTCTGCCAACCTCCTGCTCTCGCTGCCCCTCTGCCCCCTCCCCCCGCCGCCACCTTTCGTACCCCATGCGTACGAGGCATCCTTTCTTGTTTTCGCCATCCTCCCCGCTGTTCGGCCTCGCGCATCTGGCCAACCCAGCCAAAATACTTTGCCGCGTGAACGATGAACCTTCACGACCGCCGGCGCGAGGAATACATCAGATTGCGTACAACCCGGACGCAGACTCGGCTACAACAAATGTGCATTACGGCCCCGCGCGTCGCATTTTTCGACTTCGAACGTTCGCCAAACGCCACGGCGAATCCCATTTTCGCAGGATCGCGCCCGACGACGATCCGTCATTCTCAAAAGTGAAACGCCGTGTTCCATTTTTGCCGGCCCGGCCGCTCGAAAACGCGGCGCGCGATTCGCGGGGCTTCACAAGTTTTGCTTTGACTGACGCGATGGGAGGAGTTGATTTTCCTTTTCTTCTTTTTTTTTTTTTTTTTTCTTTTTCTTCTCTTTTAATCCTCACCCGCTCACACTGTACCACTTTTCCCCCTTCGTTTTCGTTTTTCGTTAATTACTTTTTTCCTCGTTTTTCATGTATTTTTTTTTTTTCGTTCTTCTTTTTTTTATCTTACTGCACTTTACTGTACGCGCATTGTAACTGTACAGACAGCTCGTCTCTTTTTCGTTTATCCGGTTTGTACGGTGGAACGAACGGAGAAATGAGAGGCTCGATTCAAGTTCCACTGTATTTAAAATACCTGATTTTCGGAAACCTTGTTTGTCAGTTTGAAAACGTATGATCAGACACACACGCTGGATTACGGAATTTATCTCCGTGGAGATTGCTTTTTCTTTTATCATACGTATTCCAGTGAAAATTGATCGGGCATGTTGCACGAGGTTTGATGGACTTAATATTTCAACAATTATTTGCGAAAGAAAATAAGTAATACGGATTGTAATTATACTAATTAACGGTTGGGAATAAATAACACGGGTCATTATTGATCAGTGTTGACCGAAATTTCTAAATATAACAACGTCGGCAAATTAGCATTTACAGATATCATCACTCTGAAGTTACAAATCGTGATCGTAATTATTGTATGTAATTTTAGATCAGTGATTTATATTCTAAAAAATTAAATTTGAAATGAAATTTGACTATTGACCGACAAATTTCAGAAAACATTTCCGGTGGGTCGAAAGCTCGCACGAACAATGAATCATGACAGTTTTGTAAAGGCTGTCTTTCGCCGAAGGAAGAAAATAAAAGGGATATACAATGCACAAGTCAAATGGTTGCCTTTTGGCGTGTAAAAGCAATAACACCGTCAAAAGTCAAAAATATTTCAAAAATATTCGCACGGCTGTTGATGCTCAATCTCGAGATGCTATTCCGTTGAATTATAGAAGATATCTACAACCACGATGAAGTATCACTCGAGAGATAAGGCGAAAACGTCTTACGCCGTATATTCTGCATTCTTCATGTTTCATCGAAAAAAGGGCGGGAGGAAGGGCACGGGCGGAAAGAAAAGGAACGAGAGGGCGAGCGAGGCGGCTTTAAATTGAAGCCGCGGAAAACTGGAACAACGAACTAAAGCCCGATTGAATTATCGAGGGCGTCGTTCGTTTCGAATTTACAAGCCCGTTGCCAAGACATTGGGGGTTTTTGCGCCGGTCGATTAAATTGCAAGAAATGTATACCGAAACAATAACATAACCAACGTAACGTTATGTGATTTGACTCGCAGCTGCGTTTTACAATGCACAAAGACAATCAATGGCCGGGCCGCACAAAGCCGAATCGAATGCTGCCGCGAAATTGAATTTCAAGGAACAAATTTAATTAGCCGCAATTGTTATGTAATAGACGCGACGGGATTTCAACTTAAAACCGCCGGACTTTATTAGCTTAATAACGCGGCGGCCGGGCGTGCGCGACAATGCGCGTGCACATTTTATGAAAGATGCACAAATATTTGCATATATTAAAACGCGACAAAACAGAGCGCGATTGTTAAAAATTCGAAGCGAAATGTGAGAACGCGCGTTTGCTTTTCAAATGCACGTAGCGGCGTTGTTGGCCGACCGACCGACCGACTGACCGGCCAACGAATAATAATTAAAGTTAAACGAGCATGAGCGTTATTTGCCAATCCTTTATTTTGGCCGCATAATACGAATAGAAAAACCGACCACGTGAATCCACTTTATCGGTTGACTTGTTCGTTTAATAAAATGCACGAAACAACGAAACGAAGGAAAGAAAAAACAATGTTCGACGGATGTACGAGCACGCACAAAAGAGAATAAACGTGGAAAAAATTGTATTATAGTGAAGTATTTTCTTTTCTTTTCTTTTTTTTTTTTTTTTTTTTTTTTTAATATTATCCTCCTTTTTTATTACTAACTAAAATATGAGATTTTTTTTTAAGTTGGGTTGCGTCTTGTTTACAAAAAAAATAAAAAAGATATTTTATTTTTTTTTTTTTTTTCTGGCTGGGCCAACTTTGTTCGGTATACAATTTTTCTGCCGTTTCTATTATAAAACTCTCCCGCCCCACATGTCCTCTCTATCCTTCATG
>JABFOV010005414.1:0-12092 GCA_022817685.1 Aradophagus sp. ZL-2020
CGCATGCATTTCCAATGCGTGAGTTAGCTTCGTCTGATAGCGGATCATGTTAAATTCGCAAACAAGCTTATACGAAATGAAATTGATTTTTCGGCTTCTTTGTTTAACGGCGAAAAAATTCGGCCCAGTAATGTGACAAAGATGAAAAATGAGGAGAAACATTGCGTAGCTATTGATTATCGGGCTTAAATTGGTTTGCGTAAACGGAGTGGAGGCGGCAAGGATTTACAAATGATCGCCCATTGTTAAGACATTTCCAATACGGACGGATGTCGAATAATTCTACAGTCGGAGCACCGGTGACGGTGACAATTCGTACAAGCCGAAAAATACGGCATTGTTGTAAACGACAATTTCGCTCGACATTTTGTTTTCGCGGGAAAAGGTTGTAAGTGCACAAATGTGACCTAGAAACTTTGTTTGCAATGATTAATAATTTGCTGTGTATTTCGTTTGCGACCTACCACATTCCTCGTGAATACAATATGTATTCTGTTGAGCGAATGTAAAATAATATAAAAGTTTTGAATTTTAAAACAACCGAAATAAATTGTAAAAAATCTTTCAAAATTTCAAACATTTGTACCTCGACTTTAAAATCAGTGTTTCCTATATGACTTTTATTCTGGAAATTTCGCATTTATATCACATTACTTTACAGTCTTTGCATATTAATAATTAAAAAAAGTCTCGGGTTAAAGGCATTTATTTTCAATCGTTTAAACAATTAATCAAGTTAACGAAGAAGTGTAAGGTAAATACACTAAAACAATAATATAAAGCTTACCATCTTTATAGTAGATGTACTCAAGTAATTTCTTACATTTTTTTTATACTTCTTTCTTATGCCGCATAAGATTTTATATTTTTGATTGTATTTTAGTACGTATTAATTTATTTGTGATTACTTCGATTAAGCATCATTCCTGTTGTAAAATTACAAGTTTCAGATTTGCTTACTACCAACTATAAAAATTACTTATCGATTCGTTGCGTACGAACGAACGCTTTTTAGGTTTCACATAATTAATTTTGGGGAATATAGAACTTTGCAGAAGTATACGTAATGTAAACTTGCAAGCCATCATTATCCGATCATTCTAATTAACCAAAGTTAGAGTACTAATTACCATTTGGTTAAACAGAGAACAACTTTTGTCAATTTGTTTTGCAATTTATTGCTCTGCAAAATTTGCATTTATTATTTCAGTAAAGTGAATTCATTGAAGATTCGACAGCTTCGAATTCAAGTCGACAGGTTTTTCAAAATTTTGCTCAACTGTTTTCGGACTTTTCGGCTTCTCTCGGAATAGTTTTGCCATAGCTGCCACAGCACAACCACTTTACGGATGTGGTCGCACTACCTTCAGAGAATGATGTCTGGCTTCGCTCAGTTGTCAGAGCGGAAACTGCCCGTGATCGAAGTGCGTCCAGGTGATTTCATTCTATTTACATACGTCTTGGCTGACCCAATTCTATGAATGAAAATTCAAATTCAATGACAAAATGAGAATAAACGTATTTTTCTGACCTTTTCATTCGATACTTTCTAAAGTAAAATCAGTTTCTCGTGAACATTTTCTTGAAATACTGTGGATCTAAAAATAAATGGAAATTGGCATTTGCTACAAAGATTCGTCGATGTTCAACGGACTAGATGCATATTTTCGGTAATTTCAAGCGAAATGCGTGATATGTTTTTATGTACATTCGTAATAGAATGGTTCTTAATGTTTTCTCTTTAGCATCGGGCGTCGTTTTCTTAAACGACGAACAAGTCAAACAGGAGATAGGAAAAAGAAATATTGCCATACGAAGCCACTGCCTTCCAGCCTTGGCGAAATATATCGCCGATATCTATCACGCGTGAATTCTTGAACGCGACCGATTTTCAAACCAGCGCCCTCTAGAATGTGCCAGTAAACAGAAAATGTATACTGAAATTGCGCCGTATGCACAAAGCAATGTACAACTCACAATGTATCTGATTTGAAATGAATAAGCGCCGCCTTGGAAATCATTTTTGTGAACATTATTTTTTTAAGAAATATTTTTAATTTTCATTCTCTGAGTGATACATCAGTGCTACGTCAGCCTAGACTAGATAAAAAAAAATTTTATCTCATAAAAAAACAATTAGTTGTTTTTTTTTATATATATATAAAATTATTCTTCGCGGTCGTAAAATAGATTACGTTAAATTGTTAATTTTCAGACAATTTTTCTTGAAATTTTATTGTATTAATTTTAAAAACGTGTGAAAGATTCATCATTTTGAGGATTGATTTTCAAACACAAAACATTTTCTGTGAAATTCGTATGTAATGTAAATCTAAAACACAATTCCAATTCAATCAAGTATTTAAATTTCTATGTTCATTAAATTAATTATTAGTACATTTACCAAAGTTCGATTATTTATGTAATAATTTTTCTTTAATGTACAAGTATATGCATTTTTTCTTTTTATCAGGAACAGAATATCCATTTTTAAGTAACGCAATTTTAAAAATGTTACTCAAATGATAATAGCCAAAATTCGATTTAAGTTTGGGCTTGAGACCACGATTTTCATTCAAAGTATAATCAGATAAATTTATACCCAAAGCCCGGCTTAAAAGTAACAGAGGAAGAATTTCCATGTAAAGTGTACCTTGCCCGTTGTAGCCAGCAAGAAAAATGAATAAAAATTGAAATATTTGACTCAGTAACTTCGTCTTAACAAGTTTCAAAATATATTATTTTTGTTCTGAGATGCCTATAAATACACTCTGATCAAGAAATAAGTAAAAATTAATGTTTAGAGAGCTTATGTAAGACGAGCCGAGGCCATATAATTCATCAAGAAAGGGTTTTCCTTTGTATTTTTACAACGTTATTTAAATGAAAATAATTAAAAAGTATGAACTAAAAGTAACTACTTAAGTTTCCCTTTACTCTATACATAAAAAAAAATCAATTGTCTTTATTCATACAATATTATCATGATAAAAATAAACGTAACTAACGCAATTTATTTGTTATTTTTTTTAGTGATATAAATTAAAATATTATTACTATGTATTTTATTAAAACATAATTTGTTACAAGCAGATAAAATGCATTTTACTTTTTTAAAATTTGAAAGAAAACTTTAATTTAAAAAAATTAAAAAATTGTGTGATTATTATTTCTTTATATTAAATGTTTAATTAGATGAACAGCGTAAGTAATCAGATTTATTTCATTTCCATGTAATAGACAGAACCCTTTATTTCATGGGTTACTCTAATATAAACCAGTATGCAAAATGGTCTGAAGACGTACATGCAATGTTCTCTCTAATAAATCAATGTCCTGGAAATATGTTCAAAAATACTTCTATCCTGTTGGGACACATTAAATAAATTGTACATAAAATAGTCTATACATTTATTATTATGTTCTTCATTTCATACAGTCACAATTTATTCACTACTTTTTTACCTAATATTTCGACGATAGTATTTATTAATTAATTTGAAATATTTTTAAATCGATCATTTTACATAACATCTGTATAAAGCAAATTGTTTTCATTAAAATCTGTATTTATTAATTTGTGTTAATCTATATATTGATTGAAAGTTGTATAATACGTAAAGAAACACTTTTTGTGCAAATTTCGAACAGATAAACGATGCTAGTAAGATTAAGCAGCATTAAATATATCAAAAAGATAAATGTGTAATCGTTTTTCTCGACAAAATCATCATATAATTTCGATTTATAACATTTTTCAATCGCCTTGATATTCAACAGTCATCTATAAATCAAACTCCATGAGTTGGTACGTATCTGTGCGCTGAAAATACATTGTAGAATTATTCATGCATGTGTACAAATTTGTAATTCTCGTTTGAAGTTCATGCCGTCATTTTATTCGATGCGTAATTAACTGAACAAATTTATGTTTCCAAAACATATATTAATCTTTCAATACTTCTATGTTGAAATATTCAAATATCACAAAGTACATTACCAGATAAGCATGTTAAACGTACGCTTTAGCTGAAGTCATGATTTAAAACAAAACAAGGGCTGAAATATCTTATCAGTTTTAATAAATACATAAAATTTTAGCATGCATATTGATAATAAAAAAAAAAATTTAACGCGTATTAGTATATGAATCCATATTAAATATCCATTCACATTAGAAAAGTTGATGAAACACTGAATGTGGCCGAATAACGCTTTAATTATCCAATGAGATTGCTCCGCTGTAACCCGATCTTTGTGAATGCCTCGAAGTTTGAAATGATTAAATTGTTACTTCTAAATAGTTAACAAGGATATAAATGAAAAAATGAAAAATTCTAGATTTAGTATTTTTAATTTCATAAAGTATTGCAACATATTTTTGAGTAGAAAGCACGTGTTTTATCTATAGATAAAACATTTTATTACTATATTATAGATATTACTATATTATAGATAAAACGTATATTACTATAGTTATACGATATATATATATACGATATATATATATAGATATACGATATATAAACAAAGAGTAAATACGGTACAGAAGGTAATATCACAAAAAAAACCATAAAAAGAAATTGAAAAAAAGAGTAATTAAAGAAATTGTAATTACAATCATATATTTTGGACAACGTATGATTTAAAATAAAACACTTGAAAGTATTCTAAGTTGAACCGTTTTAAAAAGTACACACTACATTTTCCTTGCCATTTAACATCCAACTTAATCCAAAAAATTCTCAAGCGCTGAAGAAAAAAGTTTCGAAGTCGCACAAATACATTTTCTTAAATATTTATTCTTGCGGTGTACTCATTGACAAACATTTGAAAGTACTGATTTGAATAGAAAATCCCCTGTAAAACCGGCTCGAACCCATTGCGGATACGACATAAACGAGGCAGCTTGCAATCTCACGTGCTTTGATATATTCCACAGATTGTGCATCTATAAATATTGCCACAGTTCATAAGGTTAAGGTCGAAAACGAACATCTCGAAAATATTTATTGAAATTCGATTGCCGGAACGGTCGCTGGCCGAACAACGTCGTTTATTTCCGTCAATAAAGTTCCGTCAGCTTCGTCCATCATAGATCGCAGGTAAATCGTCCGCGATGATTCCGGCGATGCGATCGATCTTCCGTCCACCCGTCTGCCCCGCCAAAACGACCACGACGATGAACTGCCTCGGTTTAAATTCGATACCGGTTTGGTCTAATGCACACTTGCGACACCACCAAACCACTGGAAAAGTCACCGCAAAGAACTATTCCGCATATTCTGCCTTTCGCAAATATATTTTAGGCGTTGCTTTTTTTGTCTGCTTCTCTTCCCGCCCGTTCTTTTCACCTTCTTCTTCTTCTTCTTCGTTTTCGTTCGGTCCAACAATTCTCTTGACGTATTCCACTTTCTGAAGTTGTGAATGACATCTGCGTAAATACGGCGGATTTAAGAAAAATGTGCGAACGTTTTCACCCGACGGTTGTATCTTTGATAACAAAAACACGCGAGAAAGTATGGTCGTTGGATTTACGCTACTCGTATATGGAATTTTGTATTATTCCAACGTGCTCTGTTGCACGTTTTTTTTCCCCTATTCGCGAGCTTTTCAAGACGTTTGTTTTCCCGCGAAAACGAATTTCTTATATTACAGCTTATGCAAAGTTGAGGGGAAAAAGAGCGGGGAAAGGGGGCCGAGAAAATTCTGCCATTTAAAACGGCAACTTTGCGGTAATAAGTTTTCACAATTGACGTAAATTTAGCTGCGAAATTCGTGCCTCGCGAATAAACCGGGGACTAATGAAAAATATAAATCATTGCGATTAAGGGGTTCCGAAGTTGTTCGATAAATAAAAGGGTATGATAAAGGCGAGCGTTGCGTTATTACTTAGAAGATAATGGCATAATTTTTGTGGCGGTTTCTGGAAACATTTTAGGCTTGACGTAAGCTACGCGGAGGGTACAGAGCTGAATATTAAATATTATTATCAACTGAAAAAATATGAAAGTATCAGTTACTACTTTTAAATGGTTTTAAAAAAGAAAAATTATTAATGGAAATTTAACATATCTCTGCATTTTATTTATTTTTCATTTTATTATTAACTTAGGAATTTTCGACGAATTTCTTTGTCAGATAATATTTTTTGGTTCAAAAGAATTTCAATCGCGAAGAACAAACAATTGAATGAAACATCGGAAGAAAATTACAAAATCATAAGTTTTACTTTGAAACTTTTGCCCGATGATTTCTCTTCTGATTAACTAGTAATTATCTAATGATTATCAAAAAGTTAGAGCAACGTGCTGCACGTGAGAGTTTTAATAGCTAGCTGTTATAATATACCACAATGTACGAAAATCAGCTAACCATTCTTTGAATAGGTGAGAACAGTGGGCGTAATTGGAGCAAAGTGAAACTTGAAGCAAACTGGTAAACTGTAATAGTGTTCAAACTTTATCCGAGTGAGAAATACTTTAAAAAGAGTCGTTTTTGAATTATATATCCACAAAATATTTTTGGCAACGTTTCAGACTATTATAGAAATTATTATAATAAAGTATTAACGAAAAAAAGGGGCAATTACATAATTTTTTTCATTGTTAAAGTCGAAATTTCAAACTTATTAATAAAAGTATGAATTTCTCATTTCATTAATAATATTCTAAGTGCAATTGTCGTTTATACTTTAGGCAACGTCGATCTCTTAAGAAAATAATAACTTTAATATACAATGTGTGAGGAACAAATCAACATAATATAATGATTACAATTAAGTATTTCTTTAATTTCACGCAATTGGCGTATCAATTTTTCCTTTATAAACCTCGATTACAGCGAAAAGTAAATCATTAGGTTGCCAACATTTTATCTTTACAAATCCTAATTGCAGTATGTTCATTTGCGGACATTGTTTTCATAACATTCGAATGCTATCTATTGTTGTAATTGCTACAATTACTTCATGATAAAAGGCTTCTGTAAATACCCCCATGTTAGTAAATTGAATTTTGCACGATAACAGTCATTTCCTGCAATAGGAGTTTCAAATTCACTATTATATTTTTTCAGCTCATCACAGTGCCAGTACATTTTTAGAAATACAAAATGAAATTAAAAAAAGTTGCAAATCTATTACACTAATTAATGAAAGTTTATTTGTAAAAAAAGTACATTCATGAATGTAGAATGTTTTACTATGAAAAGATAATATCACTTTTCATATTTTTAATTCGTCGGAAAAAGGTTTATTTATCCTTTTTATTTCATTTGTAAAAAGTCAGTAATCAATCTCTGGTCAGATCACGAGCTCGAGACAACAGTGTACATTGATTTGCGAGATAATGGCGACATAATGCGACGTTGAGCAGCGGCAATTCCGGACGGAAATAACATTTTTCAGCGCAGTGGCCAATCCAGCGACAGGGAAAAGGATACAATCTCGACGGGAAAGGACAATCTTGAGTGAAAAACAGTTCCGTGCGATTAACGAACAATTATTACGGCGACAGCCGGTAGGACTAATTTTCCGAAATAATCCCGACCATTGCAGCAAACGCGATTTTCAGCCCGGCTGACTGCAGCGATCTCGTTCGAATAATCTTCGCTGGCGTTTTAATCGAATATCGATTTCCCTGACGAACGTTGAAGTCAGTGACATCACGTAAGACGTCTCTTTAACTGGCTTTTCAGCTTTAGTAGAAAGAACGATTTGAAATCTTTATTTTGTAATTGTACATTTATAGATTAAATAATCTATATATATACATACATCAATGTGTAATATATATTTGAAGATGTTCATGTTGGATGTTCATGACAGATGTTAACTATTGCGTCTGCCATTTACTGACGATAGGATAAAAAAAGAATATAATTCGATATAATTAAAGAGAAATAAAACATTCTGAATAAGGCAAATAATGTTTAAATAATAAAAATTTACATCAGTAGGTAAATAATAATTTTTCTCGTTGATTCTAAGAATAAATGTCATATAGATGATTTATGTATTCAAATGTATTCCTCAAGTGTTTATGTGTTCGATTTATTCCTCGAAATCGATATAATAAATTAGACCAACGATTCAATTTACTTCATGTCAATCGTTTCATTTCGCCAGAAATTATTGATTGAAACTGCGACACCTTTTTATCAGAAAAGCATTATCTACAAACTTTAATGGTTTGAAAATATGACGAAAGTCATGAATGCACCATTGTGCGACTAATCGCTGCCGACGATTTAATCGGGCATCGATTTTTTCCGGTAAATGCGAGATAAAGTGACGTCACACGCAATTCCGGATGAACCGTTCCCGATCGGATGCAGCCAAGTTCCAATAATAATTGGAAGGTTATTTGCGCCAGGCTTGCAAACAATCTGTGCGTTCGTTTTTATACTGCGTGTACGGCTGTGTCAGCGCCAAACGAGAACGAAACAGCTGAAGAAAGAACGAAATTGATGCGACACAGAATTCAACTACACTGTTAAATATGAGCAATGTGAAACATTCAAAATAAAGCCTAAAGGATTTCTATGTTGAAAATCACTCATTTATACGCTAAGCTTTATTCATATTTCAAACTAAAAAACAATTTAACAATGAATTCGAAAAGTTAAACTCAAATGCGTAAAAATCATAATCAACTTATACGTCGCAGAATTCACAATTAATTTCAATCGAACTTAAAAGTAGTTTACAATTTAAATCCGATAATTGCAAATTACTTGAACGGTGCACATCAATTAAATACCATGCATCCAGCATAAGAAGAATAATTCATTACATTCTATCTGAAAAGAAAATGCTATGTTCGTAAATTAATCCATGTTATCTAATCAACTCTTTTGGGTCAAAAAATTAAGAAGACTGCTTTTCACCTTTTTTCTGTTTAATTAAAATGTTCTACGTTATAAAATATTGAAAATTTTTTGTGATGAAGTGATTGAACATTGAATTATATTAATTAAGAATTTAATGAAGTATAGAAAGCAAGTCCATTTAATATTAATATATTTCCTTCATTTACACTTTTATATGACAATATAACTATATCAATTATAGAGATGACAATTTTCACGATGATAAATGAATTTTCTTTTAAGAATTCGTAACGCCTTAATAAAAAAAAGTCACAGTCAATGTGGCCATTAACCTTTTGGTGGGTAGTAAGACTTTGAAGTAACAATAGAGAACCCTTAATTAATGACAAGGAGAAATCTTAGCAAACCGCGTTTACGAAATCAACTTTTGTCATGCATAAAAAGATAAGATCTCAATCAAACTGTAACAACCCTTTGCATGAAACCCTTGCACTTTAGTTAACAAATTATTTTCTTCTTGTATTTTTTATTAATTTTTTTTCAAAATACATACATTATTTTAAGAATATTTTAAAATATACTTGCAATTTTTTATATTATGTAGGAACTTAACGATAAAATCAATTTCATTAAACATCAAACACAATTCCGAAATAAATGTTGGAAATCTTTTTAACGATGTTTAAAAAATAAAAAAGCAGTTTAGTGCGAATTGGACAGCACGAGAACGAGGTGAAATTTCATGATAAAGCACCGTTCTAATGATTTTGCATGTTAAAACCCGCACTCGACATATTTTTCGCAAATATTTGCACAACATCAACCGCGACACGATTCAACTCTTTAAATAACCGCCGCAAATACAATTCGCAAGTACCACAAATCACCGCGATCAATCGATCAGAACATAATACGATGACGAAGAGTCGATTCTGTGGAATTCCAACGATTATAGTATAACGAAGTTATACCCAGATATGTCCTCGTATATAATGAAAGAAGGGGCAATATAGGTCGCAGGATAGCGGCAGACGTGCTGGAAATAATTGTCCTCAAATAAACGAGCAGTCATCTCTTCGTAGTTTTATCTTTTTACAATCCGCCAACACAATAGTTTCCTTTCTTTCCTCTCCCTGCTTGTTAACAAACGCACATTTTTCGGACTCCTTAATAAAGTTTTCCTTTTGTTTAATTTTCACGTTCGTTTTCACAATTCTACCTTTCAATGTCCGCTTTTCGATGTTTACTTCTCGATGGTCACTTTTCGATAGCCATACGATTTTTTCATAATACTGTTTAGGTAAAAATTTAATCAAATTGTGTTTTAATTAAAATACATCCCACCCTAATCTAATCAATATTATAATTATTTAAAGGAATATTTTCTTCTAGATTTATACATTACATATAGTTAAAAGTCAAAATTTTTTTCGTTCATAATAATCAAAACAAAAGACGAAAATAAAATGTTACAATTGTGATGCAAATAAATAATTTATTCCACAATTCCAAATAATTGGATCGAACGCAATCTATTGCGGAAAGAATGCTTCCCTATATTTACATTTTACGCAAATCAACAATTCTATTAAATTTTTTTACGTTTTTGTACGTGTACATATATATATATATGTATTTCCGTGTGTATTACAGACTTCAATATTTAAAGAACGGAATTGCACACCATAATACAATTACAATCGATTGTTTTCCTTCGCCTTTTCTCATGGTTAAGTTGATGTATAACGATCGCTTACACATACTTCAGTAAAACTACTACAAAATTATACATTTGCACACACTTTTCACGTTGAAATAAAATATTCTTTACTGAAAGGTAGAAAAAACGTAATTTTAATAAGTAAGTATGTTTGTGATTGAATTGCAAATTGTCTACTTTTTCTAAGTAGAAATAAATATTTTGAACTGAATGATAATTTATACTTATTACTGCAACCATAGAAAGTGTGACCAAAGTTTAATTAATTACATAAATTCTATGACTCGTAAAATAGCAATTTATTTATGAAAGAAATGTTCAAACGTCGTTTATTATAAGAAACATAAGGCTATATTGTTGAAAATTAAAAAAAAGCATTTTTAAAATTTAAATTAAGTAACTTGAAGTTTGCAAGGTCTCACCCTTTTCATCAAAGGCCTTTCATAAAGAGCATTTTGACTGTTTAAACTCCTAACAATAGAAGTCAGATTTTTTAGAATTAATGAATACCAGAAAGCGGCTTTGTCAGAGTTTCAAAAGTACCTTCAATTTATGCGTGCATTTTTTAACGTTTAATTCATACACGTAAGTGCAAAATGTATTTTATAAATAAAAATATAGCTATGCATTGTGAAATGAACCTTACATTGTAAATGTGAAGGAAAAAATGGAAAAAAATTTACTTTTTATGGTGAAAAATAAAATTGTAGTTGGAATGAAAATATTGTAGTCAAAGCTCTTTTAAATGTAAAAAGTCTGTTACATTTAAGTATGTATAAGAGTTTTAAAATTTATTAGCAGATTCAAAAAACTGCCAAGGGAAAATATAAAAACGCAGTAATTGGTTTAGTTGCAAGGTTAGATGGACATAAATACTGTGTTTTTAAATTCATGTGCAAATTAAATTATGAGAAATTTCAGGTCACGCGCTTTCATTCATATACAGTCCAAGCAATTTTTTTTCATATAAAACATAATTATATTTGTTTATAAACTATACAAACATATATTTTCATGAAAAGCTCACCTTGTTTCCTGTAAATAAAAAATTATCTTTTGTTATATAAAGATATGATATATGTTTTTATAAGAAAATCTGCCAATATGCGTACATAATATATCACAAGATTTAGTAATATTGTTTTTACTGATTCTTTAATAAATCGCAAATGCAACATGAAGTACAAGTCAAAATAAAAAATGCAATTTCGACAGAATTTTTGCTAAAAAATTCAAAGAAGAATAATAGTGGTATGTATAAAAATAAATATTTTGTTTGTTTTTTTTTTTTTTTTTTTTTTTTTATAAATTTAAAATATATTCAATGTGAAAAAAATTGTTCATCAAAAATGTAAATTAAATAAAATATTTAATTTAAATTTTATCACAATCTTTGTATTTAGAAAAAAGTTCAATTCATAATTGTTTTTTATTTTTGTGTTGACAAGTATCAAAATTTCAGGATTATTAACCCGGAACTACTCGTTTTTTTGTTGAACCTCTTTATCAACAAATATGGCGTTTCGCCATCCTTTTTTTG
>JABFOV010005415.1:0-12090 GCA_022817685.1 Aradophagus sp. ZL-2020
GTGTAAGTCATCGTTGTCTCGTGTCTGATCCCTTCTGCTTCACAAAACTCGGTCCAGTTTTTGGAGCAAAACTCTAAACCGTTATCCGTACGAACTCTTTTTAATTACTTTCCCGTTTGTTTTTCTGCTTCTATTTTCCATTTCTTGAATTCTTGAAGAGCATCTCCTTTGTTTTTCAAGAAACGTACAAACACGTACCTGCTGGCGTCATCTGTTATGCTGAGCATGTACTTCTTTCCGCCCCAGCTTTCCACGTCCATAGGACCCATGAAATCACTGTGCACCAACTCCATAACTTCTGTCCTGGAATCAGCCTGTGAAGTCTTTGGAAAACTTTCACGAACCGACTTGCCGATCA
This sequence comes from Aradophagus sp. ZL-2020, assembly GCA_022817685.1. Taxonomy (NCBI): domain Eukaryota; kingdom Metazoa; phylum Arthropoda; class Insecta; order Hymenoptera; family Scelionidae; genus Aradophagus; species Aradophagus sp. ZL-2020. The sequence goes on from JABFOV010005415.1 coordinate 359, forward strand.
AACAGTGGTCACATGGTGTAATAGGATTTTTCTCACAATTTAGCCCGGACACAACATCCTTACCAATCATTTCTCTGATTTTATGTTTGCTGACATGCATCATCCGCCTGTGCCACAGGTCAAGCGATTCAACTTTTTCTCCAGTTGTTGCTGCACTCAAAGTACCATTTGCCGTGCACGGTTTTGTGCCTATCGTGTACAGACGGCCGGTTTCTTCTGGTTTGATCAATAACAGTCCGTCGTTATCGTAAATGAAACATCCTTTCTTGTTGAAAATAACCTCCTTGTCATTTTCGATGAGTTGTTTCACTGAAAAAATTCCATATTCAATTCCTGGCACGTACAGGGTGTTTTTCGCTTCAAATTCTTTAGTCACCCCAACATTGTTGATTACTTCTGCTTTTATGGTGCCTTTTCCTTTTGTCAACATTTTCCTTCCGTCTGCGAGATTGATTTTATCAACTGAAGATATTTCATTGATATTTACGAAATAATCTCGACGTGGTGACATGTGGTGAGTCGCACCTGAATCAACTATCCATTTGTTGCCGTCGTTGGTCGTTGTCACACCACAATAAGCTGTCAGATTCGTCGCTTTGTTTTTCAGCTCGTCACCCGATTTCGAAGTTTTCTCAAATCTACAATTTTTAGCCATGTGACCTGGCTTGTTGCAATTATAACATCGAAATTTACCTTTTTGTTTTTGTTGACCTTCTGTTTTGTTCTCAGTTGCTAGCTTTTTATCCTTTGACTGACTTTTCGTTGCGTTGTTTCGTTGTGATGACTTCCCTTTCAAAAACATGGCCGTATGATTGTCCTTATTTTCTCGACGTCTGGCGTCCTCTGTTAACAGGCGCCTCTTCACGTTTGCGCTGGTGAAATCCTCTTCAGGTAGGTTGCACAAAGCTGTCACCACCGTGTCCCAATCGTCTGGCAATCCACATAGAACAGTCATAGCCAAATCACTGTCTTCTATTGCGTCACCGACACTTGCTAAATCAGCCACGGTCTTGTTTATTTGACCTATGTAGTTTTCCATGTTTTTGTAGTCACTCATTTTGCATGCATACAATGCTCTTCTCAATTGCACTGTAGGGAACTTGCTGTCCTTTGGGGCATACAACTTCTGTAGTTCATCCCAAACTGCTTTCGGCGTCACTAGATGGCGTATGTGCATTTGCTGTTCTTCGCAAATGGCAAGCGCAATTTTCGCAAGCACTTTGCCTTGTCGCGCTACATACGTGTGTTTCTGCTGTGTGGTAGCGTCCTCACCTGGGTCCTCTTCACCCGGCTCAATGACAACCCATAAATCCGCTTCCATCAAAACCATCTTCATATTATAGGACCACGACGCATAATTAGCCCCATTCAATTTCTCAACTTGGACTTTATTGTTGCTTTCCATTTTTCGTTTCGGTTATTCGATTTTTAGACTTCGTCTTTTTCGTTTACATACACACACGCGCGCGCACAATGACGGTCAGTGTCTTCTCGAATGTTCTTTCCACGCATGCGCGCTTCGACCGCGTTCCAAACAAAAAAATGGCGTCCGAACGGATTTTCAGTTTTTTTTTTTTTTTTTTTTTTCGAATCGTATAAGTACGTACTCCTTTTTTTTTTTTTCTTTACCGATCGCAATCAAACTCGCGGCACCGACGTTTTGTTGACGTCTCGAGAAATGCTCGTTCACAATGCACCGACGAGTTGCAGCTCAAAAAAAAACGATCGACAAAAGAAACGAAAATGGCGTTTTTCTGTTCAACAGTTCTTTGTTCTCACACGAACCTCACGATTAATATTACACAGCTTTTCGCGGACCTGGGCCCATAACCATTGTTGGTTTTTCTCATCAAAGAAAATTGTGTGATAAAGATAACAATCCGGTAATCAAAAAACGATTTATTTATCTATTACAAATAACTTTCTGTGTAGCGATCGTAACATGTGAGAGACCGAACACGTACTAAATTTCACTGGTAACCTAACCCAAACTCGCATACAAAAATGACAGTGTTGCCAATAGAACAAAAACCAACACTACAATAAACTTCCATTTTAAACTTTCAATCACAAAGCTTTGATTTTTTTAGAAACTAATTTTACAAATGTGATTTAAACAATTTCCAAATGAAACTGAATTTTTCAATATAAGATCATTTGTAATAATCGTGTTGAAATTTCAATAATAAAAGTTAGACTTTATACCGATTCACGCGTCGAAATTTTTTCTTGTGGATCTGCACTATCAATGTCGTAATGCTGAAAAAGTTGTGAATTCATTAAAAAAATTTTTCTATATTATTTATTTAATTATTAAAATTTGTATTTCAAAAATAAATGTTACCTTCTTACCAAAATATCCACAGTGCTATACAACCATGCTTCGTTTCCAGCTAGGAATATATTTAGAGTTCTAAAATTTGCCGCCTAGTAGAAAGCTGAGTTTACAGTTCGTTCAATTGATCGTCTAAAGTTAACGACATTTTATTTTCCAAATGTCGAAAATTTCACTCCGTCACTCTCAGAACGTTTCTTTGAAGACCTAATTAAAAAAAATTAATTCAATTTTTGGTATAATATTAAGTTTAAACATTTTAAAATACAAATTCTGTGCACCAAACCGTCATCTACCGTAGATGCCCAGAACATTCATAGACCCAACCTAGTCTCCACACTACATACAATATGCATCCACGCGAACACAGCACCCCACAATCTTTCTCTATCTAACTTTTTTATACAAGAATTTAGAGAAAAAAATTTTTTTGAAGTTAAATTAATATTACTACGACAGCGGCAAACGGCGGCAGCTTAAACTTGCATGCTTTATAGAATTGATATTTACGAACATTTTCCACTTAACAATAAAGCGGGATGTCGTGGGATAAAAAATTTCTCAGTAGTTGAAAATGTTGTTTATGTTTAAATTGAGGTTATGTTCGAAATGTTACTTTGCAGACTATTGTTATCAAAAAAATATCAATAACGCATGAAAAAAATTCTACAAACCTTGTAAATTCTCAGCCACGTTTAGTTCCTTGTTGACATTTAACGATTTCACAATACACACGATTTATTATACAATTAAAATGCAATAACAATAAAAACGAAAAAAAGTGTCACTTTTTATGCTCCTTCACATGCCACGATGTTGATATATCGCTTTCGCTGTGGTTGAATGTTGTTCAGCGGATCCCACTGAAGGTATTTCAGTGGTACTAGCTTTTTAAAACACGCACCTTATATTGAGCTTTTTGGCCAACTTTTTCGAATTTCCGACCACTGTGCGATGCAACAATTTCCTTTCTTAAACTTGAAAAAAGGACTCCTGTAGTTTACCGGCTGGAGATAGTTAGGAATAGTTAGGATAGGTAACTCAATTACTGAATGGGAAGGACAGAATTAAGGCTCTGAAACATAAACATACGCGGACCGCCGACCGTCCAGGAATGACTTAATAAAAGAAATGACCGACCTGATTTTTTAATTTACCGGAGATTATCCATCCGAAGACAGACGATTGTGCGATTAAATTTTTATTTTTAGAAATTATAATTTGTGCGTTCAAAATTGCCGCAAGAATGTCAACACCGATCAAAACATCTATTTTATTTGAATTATAAACCGAATAATTATCCGCGAGTATTTTGCCATTTAATTTTGAAAATTCCTCAAGAGAAAAAGATTGCGGCTGATAATTAGTGATTTTCGGTAATATAAAATCCATTATGTTTGCATAAGGAGTTTCTTGTAATGAAGCCGGAATTTGCACTTCAACTCGCGAATTTACCGACCCTGATTTTTGTCCGCCTATGCCTTGAATTGAAACATTCAATCGTTCTTTCTTTATTCTTAAAAATTGAGCCACATTTTCCGTAATAAAAGTAGCTTCCGATGCTGGGTCTGTTAATGCTCGTGCATGCATCTTTCGCCCGTTCGCCGCTCGAATCAAAACAACGGCCGTTGCAAGCAATCGTTTCGGTCTATTATTTGAATTAATTTTCGCTGCTGACGGTACCTCGGATGCATCACTATCAGCTGTTCGAGCTACAAGGTCTTTATTTTGATATTTATTCGGTGAATTGTTCTGTCTGTCAGAATTTAAATGTAATAAAGTGGTATGTTCTCTCTGACATTTCTAACAGCTCAATTTTGAATAACAATCTTTAGGTAATTCGAGTACAGTCGAGTATAATACCGAGTTAGGAATTTCGGTAATTTTAGTAATTCGAGCTTCGGTAATCTAATACAAGAATTTACATTTGCGCGTGTTTGTGAAACTTGTGAAGTGGAAGCTTCCTCAAGACAGAGGCTTGGATTCTTAATATATCTATGTGTTTTCAAATACTCTTCGACTTTATCATAGTTTTTGCACAATTGTTCCTATTATTTATCTACAAAAAATTTTAAAAATGTTTTTTCTTCCGCGGTTGTAATGGCTCTAAGCTTTGATTTGTGCTCACGAGCTTGCGTATTTAATCTATCGAGCTTATTTAAACGCTCCGACAGATAAGTAATCGTAAAATTATTTTTGCCTTATTTTTTCGTATTATCATACAAACGAACAATCTTTTGATCAAAAGACTCGATTTGACTGCATAAAAATGCAATATTTTCTTCACGCGACATTTTGAATTCATGATTTCAATTTAAGCATTAAATTAACAACTCTTCTCGACCTGATCCGGTTCGAAGGACCATTGTTTGCGACCGACGCTGTGTAAAGTAATTTTTAATTTGCCGTAGCAATTATTAAAAAGCGCGTAACCACTTTTCGGCGTAACGGAATGGACGAGTCGAATTGTTATGCGATACTCCGCGTGAGCGCGAGTAATAGGTTTTGCGCGCGTGAATGGAAATCGTATGAGCGAGACAGCTTGCGGTGTTGATAACGACGACACTCCCCCTTACCGACTGGTTCAATTATTCTTTAAAGTTTAATTATGACTACGAATCACAAAAATGTAATAACCCTTAGGTTATTTAAAGTGACTAACGAGCCACTATATAACATAAAAATATGAACATGCAACAATAACTAATTTGAGTCGTAAGGGGTTACGCCTACCTGCATACCTGTAAAAATGGGGTAAATGTAAAATTTTTTCTCGGAGAAACTAAAACATATTATGTAAAAACGTTTTTGGCATTATATGTAGTATTCATTTAACTTTTTTTTACAATTTTTTCATACATTTATAATCATTATTGGTCTTGAAATGAATGTTGTCCTGGAAGGTCCTTTTTTTGTTCATGGTTTGCGGTGACCACGCTGCCGGCTAAAATTTTCATCTCAAACATGAATTTTGTATTAGACCTTGATTGTTAGACTTAGATCTAGGAGGCAATCGTTTCTTCTGGGTGAAATAGTGATAAAAGGCAAAAAGGCGACTGTGGAAAGAAAAGTTCGTTTTTCGACCAATAAAATTTGACTTTGAGAGCTCAAAAATATAATTAATTTAATTGTACAATAAAATCGAACAATTGCCCTCTAGAGAATATATCGTAGAATATTTAGACCAAGTATTAAGTGAATTGATTCATCGGTTCTCCTTTTATCGTGGTCACCGCATTCAAAGAAGTGGTTTTGAGATAATCACGTTTAAAGATTAAAATATTGTTTTGATTACGATTACATCAACAAAACAGATACTTAAACAGTATCGTCAATCCCTGGGCTATAAGAAACTCCTTCTTTATGGGAAGGAGTCAATGTGCCTTAAAGATGTTCATTTTCAGTTTCTTCGCTAAAGTGCTGCAACCCTCCGCGTCACTTTCGACTAATTTCGGATTCACAGGATTTCGCCGCTTGTTACATGATTTTCAAAATTAATTCAACGACCTCAACTCCCTCGTACATTTTCGATGATCCCATCATGTGGACATAGTCAATTTTATTAAAAAAAAAAAAAACAAGTCAAAACTTAAAACACTGAAAAAACTTGAAAAAACTGTATATTTATTTAAACCACACGACGCACGTGATAACTTTTTTTATTTTGAAGTTATATAGCACCACAAAATGAATGCGTGACGCAGGTAAACTAAGCCAGCTCCCTCTACATTCACACGCACGATCACATTAGCGACTTGGTAGGTATTTATAAGTATGCAAAGAGCGTGCCTCCTTTCAGCTGCTCTGAATCTAGCTGTGCGCGGGGTCTTTTCGCAACCTGTAACTCCGTCAATTTTCACCAAAACGCTTTAAAAATTTTGGTCAACAAATCTTTGAGATACATAGATTAAACATATATAAAAATTGAATAATGCATTATTTCAAAGTTTGCAGGCAGGCATGACCCCTTCAAGAAAATAACAATTGAATTTAAAATAAGAAAATGTGCCCCCAGTTGTGACTCACAGCTTCACAACTACAAGTTGTGTAGTGACTACAAATCACTATATCTCATGCATTAACTTGATTTAACGATATAAGAAATATCGCGGACAAAGTGACAGAAATCGAAACAAAAACTTCAGCAAAGATAGGAAAGAAAATAAATTTAAAAGTTCGATTTGACAACGCGGAGTTTTCCAGCCTAACCGATGCAACAATTTCCATTGTTAAACATGAGAAAAGGACTCCAGTACGGACTACAAGTCCGCCGGCTGAAAGTGAGTGATTAGGAGTTGTTAGGAAAGGTAACTCAATTACTGAGTGCGAAGGACAGGGTTAAGTCTCTGAAACACAAAGGTGCCCGGACCGCCAACCGTCCAGGAATGACTTATAAAAGAAATGACCGACCTGAGAACCATGTGAAGACATAAATTGATCAATATGCTCCCGACAACTCTAAGGTGGACGGCGGCGGCGAGCGAGATTCCGTGGAACTGAAATTCAATGATTTTAATTGATGATTGAAATACGATAGCCAAATACGATGACTCCTATCGATGACTCGAAATGATGACTCCATGACCGTTTTGCGCGGTAGTTTTTATAGCGATTGCGCGGCCGTTCGTCGCGCGTCGCGCACACCTTGGCCCAGCCTTTTTGTAGCACCTCTGGAGGGGATTCAACGTCCCGTGCCCCGCACTTCCCCGAGTCACGAGCGTTCGAAATAGAAATAACCGACGCCGAATTAAAGAAAAAAATTATTAATTTCCGAATTGAAATGAAACTATAAACTAATGTATTCGAGGTCTGGTCGGTGAAGACCCTAATTCAAATATGAATGTAAAGGTAAGTTTTGTTTGTTTTATTATTTTTCTTGTCCATTGGGCCAGCCGGTTAACGGGACCGCGTGTATTTTTCCTTTCTTTTTCTCGTTGTAATTTGGTGGGTTTGGGCTCCGGAGGGATTGTAATCATCACTCATTTTAGTGGGCGTGTGGTAAAATGGGTAAGAGTCGTCGATAGCTGGCCATTGGTGCGTTTGTGGTACTAAGCCCGCTGCCCAGTGAGGGCCTGTGTTAAGCCAAGATTCTGGGGCCGGACTGTAGTAGTTTTATCCGGTTTCGTGGGTTTTATAAAGGGTGGGATAGGTTACTCTTGGGAAAAAGTGTCGATGAGAATACGCGCGGCGATTTCCAGGGTCGCACGAAAGTACCGTGCAGGTAAGTGTGTAAGTGAGTATGTATTTGGTGTGGATGATTGTGTGAGATTGCGTATGGGAAATTGGTTTGTTTGCAGGCCGCAGGGCGTTTGTAGTGGTCGAGAACTTTGTTATTGTGCGTGCTTGTATGATGGTGTGGTTATTTAGAAATTGTTGCTGGCCAAATGTGGCGATCTTGGTTGTAGTTTTGCTGGCTATCGTTGCAATATAATAGCTGAGCTTGTAATTTTGCTGGCCCATGAGGGGCGAAGTTTGGTTGGTTGAATAAATTGTTGTAAAATTGGAAGCTATTGTATTGAGAAATTTGGTGGTAAAGGATCTTGTAATTGCAAATTAGGAAACCTTACTTGACGTCTTCTGCAGTCAGACCGTTGCGCAGAAAATTTCATTTCACGGGAGGGAAAATCGCGAGCTTTACTTGGGGCGGGTTTTGCTGTTGAATTTCCGGTTTCAGTCCGGTGGCGATCCTGACCTGTCTGGTTTGTTGCTAAGCACGATAAAGCCGCCCAAAAATTAACAACTAATTTTAAGTCCGTGGCAATTGGACGTGGAAAGGATTTATTGAATAGCCGCCAGGTTACAATATATATGATAATGGAAGTGTGTATTCGCACCTTAAAATAGAAAATAGGAAACGCTAAATCCCGAAAAACAGGAAACGCGACTTACACTGATCCCAGTTGATGCAAACCCGAAGAAAGACAATGTAAAACGCAAAATTCGAAGTTTTACAAAAGAATGTTTAAAACAAACCCGAAGCAGAAAAAAAGAGACAAAGAGACATTTTTTATTATGCATGTATTAATCATGACTTTATGTGCAATTTCGAGGATTTTTGGTTAAGTTGAATTATGAAATCGTAATACTAAGATCAACCAATGCGATCCAGTGTACTTCCGCGCATATTTTGAGTAGATTCAAAAGAAATGGAACTTGATGCAGTTTAAATAATTCCAATAAACCGCGGTAATGTTATTGGCGTTTACATACGTGTCTCCTGTTTACGTTTATGAATTTTATTTCCTTATAAATAATTAAATAATAAACAAGTGTAACACGGCGACGGCACACCCCTGGCGGAAGGGGAGAGCGCGGGCGGCGGATATTGGTGAGCGGACAAACGGGTGTTGAACGCCAGGCCATTTTAGCCCAAAACGGCTAAAGGACCGGCTAAAATACGGGTGTACGGGTGCACGGGCGCACGGACGTGGTGCGATTATCGTCAGGATCAGAACGGAGTGCGATATTTCGCCAGGATCGTGAACGGTGTGCACCCGCGCAACGGCGCCAGGTCCGGCTGGCCTTCTCAGGGCTTTGGGGTATCCGAAAGTTTGTCGAGAAAATACTAGATAGGAACTTATATACCGGGTTCGGGTCATGGAAATAATAAAACAGTCATTTTCAATAATCGTGTATTTTATTTGTCAAATCACTCAATTTTCATCGGACAATTGCGGTGGGGCACCTTGGTTGGTGTCGGAAAACTGCCAGGCATGCCGTAGGCACGGACCAGCGATTGACGGGGTCTGAGAAAGAAAACAAGCAAGCAGGGATCTTATATTAAATTAACAAAAAAGGGCCTTGTTCTGTCAAAAAGGTCTAACTAGTTTTAAGAAATAACTAAAGAAGCATAAAAGCGGGCTGGTATCTGTGAAAACTTGTAGCGAAATAAATCATTACATCATTGAAACTCAGGCAAAAGAGAAACGCGGCTACCTAATTGTTAGATCAGGGGAAAACGGAATGCAAAGCCGTAAAGTAAAAGAAATATCAGTACAGGACATGATAGTCAAGGCAACTCAAATCAAAACATTCATACTAAACGGTCAAAAGAAAATAAATGTTGTCGTGTTATGTTCGGGTAAAACAAGTTAACAAAAGAATGTAAATAAAGGCATTATCTTGATCAAGAAAAATAAAATGAATAAGCGGGGCTATCGCGCATTACGGCACTTCGCAACATTAATCAAATTTAATAAACCGAAAATAAACTAAACTCACAAATGAAACAAGCAGGACGGCAGCCAATATGTATGAAAAAAAGGTTAAGGTATTATAACTCACAAGAAAATTAAGTGAGACAGAGCCATCATGGCGGGTGGGCGTTGTGTGAGCGCGCGAGCACGTTTTATTTTACGCTGGCGCACGGCGAGTAATGGACCCTTCAGAATGATTGCATTTGAGCGTACGCAACGCTGCGCTCTAATGCTATTTAAATGGGAGAACGGCGTGGCGTACGTCGTGCACGTCTTATTCTGAAGGGTCCCTAAGCGATAGCGGCACCGCGGCCCGGCGGCGCCCGGACGCCGTATAGTTGTTGAAACGGCAGCGGCCGTGCTTGCACGGGCGCGACACCGGAGCTCGCCTCAAAGTGGGCACGGTTGTTCTTCGCACGGCGTGACCATCATGACAGCATGACGGGCCGCGTGGCCACGATCGTTCCCGGGCGGGGCCAAGTGGACTTCGCGCACTGAATTTACACTCGCGACGCGGCTCCACGGGTTACCGGGCCTGTCGTCAAAAGGGTGATAGGGCGACGGCCAAATTGGGCAGAAAATAATTACAAAAACCGGTCATTACTCGCGGGAAAAGAGGGAGAAAGAGCACGGCGGAGCGGCGGGGAAGCAGAATCAATTCAGCTAACTGGGACGCCAGTTGGCCAGCCAGCGTAGGTCAGCCGGTCTTCCAGCATCCCGCAATCTATGCTTAGTACGTTATGACTCACCTGGGGGGCGGCGCGTGGACCAAAGGCCCTGGCCCGCCATCAACTCGTTGGGCTGTCATTAGCCGGGCGGCGTGGCGTTCTAGCCGCGAATCTCGCGGCTCAGGACCGGAGCTCCTTCGTCGTCTCTCGTACCTTTTCTAACTCGTCATTCCTCGGGTTTGCTTCTCGCCGTTCTATTCGTGGTTTTGTTCTTCCCCCCCCCCCCTTTTTTTTCTCGTCACACGGATGCATGACGAATGGTGAAGCTAATGTGTCGCGTGGCGTGGTTAGCTCAAGAATGGCCAGCGTTAGCCGGCCGAACAAGAACCATGCCTGCGATGCTCAAAGAGCGGCGACTACTTGCGCCAGGCACCAGCGACCGGCGTCGCCCTCGCGAACAGGGATTGGCTCGCCAAACCGTAAGTGGCGCGGCAGTCGCGCGGCGTCACTCACACAAGATAAATAAAAAACATTTAACAATTCTTAGAAAACCGTACATGTTTATAGAAATAGTAAAAAATACACTGCTTAACAATAATTACCCACTAGAATTCATAACAATACACATAAAAAATAGGTTGGCATCCGCGAATAACAATAATAATTTCATCGACAATACTGATAATAATGAAGACAGAAAAACTTTGTTAAAAATTCCGTAATAATAATTTAGACAATTCTAAATTTGGAGAAACATTGAAAAAATAGAATTTAAAAACGGTATGTTATAATACAAAGAAAAACAATATGAATTTTAATAAATTAAAGATAGATACTCTAATGACAATAAGTCAAATGTAATATATAATGTGAGAGGCGGCGCGCTATCGTCGCGTCACTCACGGTTTAGCGGGCCAATCCCCATCCGCGGGGGCGACACCGGTCGCCGACGCTGAACGCGCGGAGTCGCCTATCTCGATAACAGCCGGGCACGGTTCTTCTCCGGCCGGCCGACGCCGACCATTCTTGAGCAAGCACCGATACAAGCCAGTCACCTCGCCACGCGCCAAGGGAAAATTAAAGGAAAAAGTAAGAGTGGAGAGTAAGCGAGAAGTAAAGTTCGACAACGCAGACCAGAGGAAAGACGACGAGCCCCCGAGACGACGAGGCCCCGTGCCGGCCTCCAGGTGAGCCCGCACGTACTAAGCATGAGATCTGTGGCGCTGGAAGTCCTGCTGGCCTACGCTGTCTGGCCGACTAACGTCCCTAGTAACTGAATTTTGCTTCTCACCCCCGCCGCCCCGCCATGCTCTCTCTGTCTTTCTTTTCCGCGAGTGATCACCCGTTCTTTTTATTTTAGTGCTCATTTTCTGCCCGAATTGGCCGCCGTTCTGTCATCCTTTTGGCGACAGGCACGGTGGCCCGTGGAGCCGCGTCGCGAGATAAATTCAGTGTGCAAGAGCTGCTTGACTTCGTCCAAAGACGGTCGGGGCCACGCGGCCCGTTCGGCCGCCATGATGGACACACCGCGCA
>JABFOV010005416.1:0-12090 GCA_022817685.1 Aradophagus sp. ZL-2020
AATAATACCTTCTACACAATATTGCATACAATACAAAAAAGCTGTCAATATATACTATTTTTTCGACTTGTCCCAGCTTTACGTGTCAGTCTAGTAAATTACACTAGGATTTTTCTCTCCGTGTAACGCGCTGATTTAAATTCTAGTTCTGATTTTGATTGTTGATGGACGAAATAATAATTTATTAAAAATTCGTTGCAAATAAACGTTGCAAACTTCTTGCACATTTTTTGCACGATTATTTTTACAAAAAGTACCGTCATTTATACTAGGGATGGGCGATTGCGATTAATCGAAAGGTAATTGATCGTTAGATGCAATTAATAATAATCGATTAATTGCATTACGATAATCGATTCAACGTATATGACATTTTTTAAATAAGACTTAACTAAAAATTTAAAAAATAACAATTAAGTAACTTTGAAAAGCCTAAAATTAAGCCTGTTTTATCGATGGAGACTAGATAGTTGAAAAAATATTTAGATGAAAATATAATTCTATTAAAACTGCAGATTGGTATTCGATGACAAAAATAAATACGACGTAACATAAAATGTCTCGCTCTCTTTTTTTTTGTTAACGTATATTTGCGGAAAAATACAGTTACAACAAACGTCGACAATTATTTTTTTTACAATTATTACAGCTGCTGCAATGAGAAAAATTGAAAAATTAAAAAATTAAATTATTACTCAGAAAAATGTAAAATTGTATCAAATAATTGTATAAAATAATCGATTTCTCGATTAATCGAATTGTAACTGATCGACGTAATTTTTCCGATTAATCGTGTCGAACAATCGATTGCAATTTAATCGCCCATCCCTACTTTTAAAAAATTGAAAAGGGCCTGATAAGGGCCTTCAAATCGATCTATATTCATCGTCTTTTATTTTTTTATCTCGTTTTCATCTAATTATGTAAATGAAATTTTCAACGTTTATTAGTAAACGAAAATGATTTTAATATAATTTAACAACATACATTTTAATTAGAACTAAAAAATTGTGTTATAAAAGTTGACTATATTCACAATTTTTCTTGTAAAATTATTCGCTAAGATATCCTATCATTTTTGGATGAAGGAAATTGTATCAGATTTAATTTTCGTTTACTAACAAACGTTGGAAATTTCAGAAGCATATCTACTTTACATTATCATGGTTTTGGCGCCAATCTTGAAACTCAAACTTTGTTATCCTGGATGCCATCCTTTTTAAAGTTTATCAATCAATTTTTTTACCAAATCTAATTTATTGGAATTCGAACCATTTCAATACATTTATATAAGATCATTGCAAAAAAAAAGAAAAATAGTAAACATTTTTAGATGAAATAAAAGAGAGGCAATATTTGAAATGAAAATAAATCGATACGAAATAAGACGGCGTGAGATAGGCAAAAGGGAAAAACAAAGCGTTTAAGAAAATACGAGTTACGCGGTTGATTCGGCGGAGTGTGGTTTTAGCGCGACACCAACACTTTGAAGCGAACGGGTGTATAGAAAATCAGCAGATTTCTGGGAATGTCAAGATCGCGGCAGCCACAATCAGTCAGAATGTCCTTTTCGCTTACGCCCTCATACTTCGCGCGAGCGAGTATCCTTCTTTTTTGCCGAGCTTGGCCGAAGCGCGGATATAAACCTACCGGAGTACATCCGATCGATCGATAGCACGCCTACTTGCACAGTAAAACTTTTACGTACGTGAAATATTTCGATGGCGATTGTAAATTGTCGGATTGGAATTCTGCTTTTTCGTGAAAATCTGGAAATCTCATTTTATAACGAAAAAGTCGTTTGATCAAATTTCGTTTCTTTTTTAAGACAAAGAAGAAAGCATTTTTTTTTTTCAAGAAAAACGTTTAAAAAGTTATATTGTGATGGTTGATATCGATGAAGACTTTTACGTTTGACAATAAATGAGTAAAGTACAATTAGTTGAAACAGATTTGCATCACAAAAAAAATGTTTGCATATTACAAAATTAATTTATTTTCTGAAGACCCAGTGGCAATAGAAGTTGGACTCCAATATAAAAAAATTTCGTTGCTTTCAGTTGCACGAAGTTCAAAGTCAAAAGTGGGTTATTTTTTACAAATTTATTTTCTTTTACATATTTTCACGTATAATCCTGAATAGTTTATAAAGGTTTTCCTAAAAAAATAACTAATAATTTACAAGGTTGATATTCAGTTGACTGAACTTTAATTCAATTGATTATATAAACATTCAATCATCGACATTGAATCAAGGTTGATAATAAGTTGACTGAACTTTCATTCAACTGGCTATATCAATATTGAATCAGCTGAGTCAACGTTGATTCAATCTTAATGCCATCTTTACTTCAAAGTTGATTCAACGTTTATTCAACCAGTGTATTCCATTAGGACACCTCAAGGAGTATTTTAGTTGATTTAACGTCAATGAGGAAAAGGTTGAGTTGAAGTTGCCATTCAGTTGAATAAATGTTAACGCAACTAATGGATGACTGAAGATTTACAGATTCAACATTGCAACGTAAATCATTCAACGTTGAATCAAGATTGATACTTAGGTAACTGAACTCCAATTCAATCTTTTACATCAATATTATACGATGAAAGTTGTATCAACTAAAAATTACCAGTCGTACATCACTTGAGTCGATGTTGATTCAACTTAATGTCACATCTTCATTTCAATGTTGATTCAACGTTTATTCAACCAGCGTATTCCATTAGGACACCTTAAAAGTACTTTAGTTGATTTAACGTCAATGAGGAAAAGGTTGAGTTGAAGTTGTTTTTCAGTTGAATTAATGTCAATACAATTAATGAATAACTGAAGATTTATGGATGCAACGTTGCAACGTACATGATTCAACGTTGAGTCAAGGTTGACAGGTATCATATATCACTTGAGTCGATCTTGATTCAACTTTATGTCATCTTCATCTCAATGTTGATTCAACGTTTATTCAACTAGCGTAGGCCCTTAAGGTATGTTTACAAATTTTATAAATTTTCACCGTAAAATATTTCCTACGTTTGAACTAACATTTCAACCAAATTACAAAATTACTTTTTCAACAATAATAAATCGACTTTTGCCGAATTTACGAGAACGTGTCCGTTTGCGGACACTATTCATTAACACGGCGAAAATATATAATGATAACGGCAATAATAATAATGAACGTGGCCCGTTAGCCCGGGTCTGTTTGTAGGTGGGCGGTGGTGATTTGCCGCTTTTCAGCGGGAGCGATTCTCTGCCGTTTGTAATGCGAAAGAGATCAAAGGCGTCAGTAACACCTGTCCTTTAAGCCCCCGCCTTGTCATCCGGCAGGATTGCGCGCCAGGGAAGCGCCACTCGGGTCAGAACGTAGCGGGCGCGTTTTTTAATCCAAACGGACAGAATGATAATTATCTTTATTACGCCAGACTGGCCGAATAATTCGTCACCGCGCGATTAAAATGGCCGTCGCTCGTTAGGGACCGAGACGCTGGGACCCTGAAGTGGCCGTCGAAAGTAACTTGGAAGAACGAGCCCATTGTTTCTGTTCCGCGATTCAAAATCACGTGAATTTTTAACGTCTTGTATTCTTACGCGACGCGAGCGCGGCATTAATCACGGAATACGTTTCGTGATTGAGTTGATACCTGGGAAATGAAGCGTCGGAGCGCTTTGTGTCGCGTCGACGGGCTAATGATTTGCAAACATCACCATTCGCTTGGCTTTTGTTCATTACAAGGATTTCGCTGCAGTGCGAGTAGACATCTTGAGAAAGGTTTAGCTAGCGCGGACGAATCCGTAGGAAAAAGCTTTGTAGTGTCGCGTAATGAACTCGCAAAAATAGTTAAACTGACGAATCTTGTGTTACAATAAGGGGCGATTACAAATTACTTAAAGAGATGGCGAAACGTTTTATTAAGTTTGAATTTGAATTTTAAAATTGGCGCCAAAACCATGAGTTTGTTATGTAAATTAAAATGACATGTGGAATTGAAAAACAACGAGAATAGGTCGGTTGTTTGTTGAATTTACATTGGTTATGTGCAAAAAGAACAATTTTTTAACGAAAAGGTCTTCGTACAAAGTATTATATTAAAAATCAAATATTTTGCGTCAAATTTAAAAAAAAATCAAAGAAGAATCGGCTTGTTTTCATCATTTTTAATCTCAATTATAATTATTTTATTACTTAATGAAAAACTTGAATCTCTGTATTGCAGAAATATTCCACAGTTGTTCAACATATAATCCTCTTAATGCCAGTGGATTCTGTTTGTTGTATATCAATGTATTCTGATGGTGTAGGAAATATACTAACTGCGATTATGTTGTTGAAGTTTCCAACGTTTATTTACTTCTACATATATACTTTTGTTCATACAAATGATTTTTTTTTTTGATTGAATAACTTTACAAGAAGAAGCTGGAATATTTTAATGTCTTAGAGTATAATTTTTCCATTTTTGACTACAATATATTACTAAATTATACATACTTAATTTTCGTTTATTAATAAAGGTTAGAAACACCAACTCCATCTGCGATTCTCCATCTGTGAAACTGATAATTATTTTATCAATTGTTCATAAATAATTAATTAATAAAGAACTTCATAATATACAATTTCGCCTTTCAGTAAACTGTACCTAAAATATCATATACATTGCATTTATTTACATTATAGTAGACAGAATATAAATAGTAATTTCAAAAAATTGCGCCATCTGTAACTCAGTTGGATTTAATCTGCTGCCTATAATGAAAGGTTACCAGTTGAAATATAAAACGCATCTTTATTACTACAAGAAAAAAATTATCTCTAACAAAAAAATTCGCATAAGATCTTATACTTTGTCAGAACGCTTTATTTCTTATACGTATAATATACGCACACACACACATACACATAAATATCTTTATTATACATGCATTGGATAAATGAGAGCTATGTGTCCGTTTAATATATGTATAAAATACGTAATGATCTATACGCCAAACCAGTATCGATTGCAGCGCCATAAAAGTGGCCCTCTGTGGTAAAATTTGTAAGTTTTCGAAATAAGTTTAAGAAAAATTATTTTTTACCCACAAAATAGTAAAGCAATTTTTGATACGGTATTAAACTTATGAATAATCAATCACTTTGATTATAAAAATAAATTTGGATACTTGAAAAAGCAGTGTATCTTTTCTGTTCCACTAAGTAGTTCTGTCGTAGATGGCGTGGGAGTGCAATTTGAATCAACTGAGTTGGCGTATTGAGGATCTAGGAATTCGACCCAAGAACCTATTTGGGATTCTATTCAAGAACCCACGTTATCTAAGAACCTATATATGTTCCCACGTGGCTATCATTTGACCAAATTACCACCCACATGGGAACTTAAGTAGATTCTTAGATGATATGAACTTTTACGAGAATTTTAAATAGATTCATACGTAGGCGTCAAACTCCTATACAGGATCCTATATAGATATTTTCATCATGGTTCGGACAACATTATAGTAACACCAATTACAATATGATTCTATTCAATAATATTCCTTATAAAATTCCTTTTGTAATATCCCGTTTCTTAATCTAAGAACATCTCACCACTGTTTCAGCCAGTACCCGTATTGAATTCCTCACCGTGCACAGTGCACTTTTCTCGCGCGACAAAGAGATAACAGTCTTCAAACAAAAGAAATGGCATTATTTGGAGAGCAAGCTTCAAGCACTCAGGCAATGAAGCACTCGTGGTGAATGGTTTAGCTCTAGGGAATCGATTCGAATGAAAAGTATTGACACAAACGAAGGAGTTAGGAAAGAGCATCAGAGACGATTCCGCAGGTACGAAGGCATAATCGGTGTCGGATAATCGACACATGTCATTGCCGTGGTAGACAAGGGGTGGAGGGAGGGGGGGGGGGCGAGCTAGCTGAGTCGAATCCCGATGGGTCTAAAAGCTGTTGACGACAAATCGAGGGTTAAAATGCAATCGGTAAATAGTAAGTGGAGCACACGGGGAGATGTATATCAGACGGCCAGGGGATTATAGCCCTAATTTCGTGCGCGGCTCTTTAGCGTGCCAACCTCGCGGCAAATCGCCGGGGTTTTGCTCAGACGTATCGATTTGGCCTTGCCGTGACATCATCAGAACCTCCTCGACGCGGCGATTACATAACGCCACCTCCGTGCTCTCCCTTTGACTCCCGATTCAATTCGCTAATTACTCGGTAGAAATAGCAGGAATCGATATGGCTCTGATACGGTTGTAATGCGCGGTATCAATATGGTCCTGATCAGGAGTATTTCTTTCATTGAGGCCTTCTATATTAAGAAGGCCCTAAAACTTTTCATCCAGAAATATACGGTTCTGATCAGAAGTTTTTGTATTAAGGCCTTCTCGATACGGGCCTAATTAAGAAAAGTTTCCTTATCAAGGCCTTGTTAATATGGCCCTTATCAGGAAAATTTTTTTATCCATTTTATACCTAGGTCAGCCAGTGTAAAATTTTCCCTGCAGGAGCCATATTGAATGATGTAAATGACCTTTTTAAGGTCATTTTGCAAGTTTCATTGTTTACGTTCGTCTTGCCGAATGTATTGCAAATTAATGAAGTTTTTCTATTATGGCAGGCGATTCTCTTCTAGATCGATCAGATGTCAGATGGAGATGTTTAATCTTTTATATCAGTTTCGAGAGGATGGTTCAAAGAATAAGCAATATTGTTAAATAAGGTAAGATTTAAAGCAAATTTTTAATGTGCATTTGTTTATGCTGAATTTACATGCAGTCATTACCTTAAGATGTATTCTGCAATTTCACATGTTGCATAAAGTATTTGTTTGCAACGCAGGATAAATCGTGAAGGTTAAAATTTATGATGTTTAATTTGATTCCGTTTTGGGTGAATAACCATGAGATGGAATCTGATATCTATTATGCATACATATTGACGTTTTCTTAAACGAAAATGATTATGGAGAGAAAAAATTTAGATAAATTTAATAAAGAAATCATATATAATTTCCTTTTGAGTAGAAAAATCTTAAATTGACAAATTTGTAAAGTTTAATTTAAGTTTATAACACCATACGCAGAAAAATATTATTTTAATGTATTTTACAGTAATTCTATAAGAAAACGAAGTCTTGTGAAAATGTGAGGAAATAGTGTATTACATAATTTTAAGTGACGTCGGTCAGGAAACTATTGTGCATTTTAATGATTCAACGTTGATTATGAACATTAGTTTAATCCAACATCGACTAACGTTGAAAGGTTGATTACGGTTGATAATATAGTTTACTAACGTTGATTTATTTATTTTTTTTTAATGTCTATTATATTAATTGACTTTCGTATATTAATCGACATTCGAAAGTTCATTCAACTTTCAACCATGATTTAATCATCACAGTTAACTCAGTCAAATATCAACAGACATTTGAAGATTTGTTCATCAACTCTAATTCAAAGTCGCCTATCAAAGCTGATTCATCTAATATAAACAAACATGCAAAGGTCGATTCAACTTTTTCGTAAAATTTATTGAATTTGTATTCAACATGTTCTTTAATCTCGAATCAACGTTGGTTCAACCAACGTCTTTCATCATACTACTCTATCACATGAAAAATATATGAACATACATTAGATATTGTTAATATTATTTTCATGTTGAATGAATGTAGATTTTTATTCAATTTTCATCACGCAATCGTCAACCACTTTCAATTCTTTCCTTATTCTAACCTCAAATCCAAACCGCAACTTCAAATATTTCCAACATGTTCCTCAACACCATATCAACCTTAATTCAAAAGAGCCTCCATGGTGTAGTGGTGAAGGCGTCTGTCTGACGAGCATCAGAACGCGAGTTCGATTCTCGTCCGGGGGCGTTTTTCACCACCGCAGCATGGTGTGCTTTTGGTGGAAAAGTTACTGGTCCAAGGATCATGTTCTGGCCAATAGATGGCATCATGACCTCCCACTGATAACTCTGTACATCGAATTTACAAGTTACTGTTCACTCCAAGTCTTCGTAGAAAGTATATACCTAGCTTTCTGGACTGCTTTCAAAAAATACAACAATAACAACAACACCCTTAATTTAAACAACGTTTCCCAAAATACTATTCTACCAATTTTGAACCATTTTCATCCCTTCCCTCATTCCAACCTCAAATTCAGACCGTATCTCCAAAACAACTTCATCGACTGCTAATCCCCACAATCACTGACCCATCGATCTAATACTCGAACTGATTTCCGAGACAAACTCTAATTGACCTCCAATTAGCTCGAATGTTTAAAACTTTCTCATAGAGCAAGGCCGGCATCGCGTCGTCGCCCCGGCATTCCTTTCTCCACGCGATGCACCGCCAACGCGGCGTGTGAGAAAAAGAAATGGGTAATTCGATCTGGCCATTATGATCGTTCCGCGTATTCGCGTAGCCTAATTATAGGCGTTTCGATCATTTTCGTTAGCGATGCCTCCTCCATGCCGTGTCCCCCTCCGCCCCCTCCCGCACCTCGGCTAGCCGGGTTTCCAGCTTTGTACTATTCGTATCTGCGAAAAAGTCGAAGGGCACAGCGTTTGTCTGCGTCCGCGTCTATGAGCCCGTGCGTGTAGGGGCGAATTGGTACGCGTGTGGGCCGAAAAGTGAAGGGTTCGCTAAAGAGAGATTAGCAGTTTGGCCGATGAGACTTTCGTGTTTCTGGGATCCTAAAACCGTAGATCACGATAATTGTGAGAACAATGCCGCTGAAAAATTTCTTACCGGCCCGCGAACCGTCCGGCATTCCGTCGATCATAGATCACGTCAGATTCCTAAATTTAGATCAGCCCCGATCGAAGCCGATTAACCGAAGGGTTATCGATACCGCCAATGTTATGCTTCGCAACAGTTTTTTGCTGCTCTTTTGACTGGTGGATAATTAACGGCGTTTCGTCATGACTGGGACACGATGGTCGGGTTATGTTTTTCATTTTTTTTTTTTTTTTTTATTCTGAATCGAATACAACGTTTTGGGAATCGCAAATTGTTGGAGAACGTTTTTTAATTGAACAGTCCTCGGCAATATTGTTCATTACAATTTGTATCAAAATATTTTTGATACATTTTTGATTATTCTTGAAATATTTTATGTATTGAAAATGATGCGAGAAAATTGAAATTTGAAATAAAAAAATCTTTAAAAAAAAACTTGTTACTTGCAACAAAAAATTTGAAACTTTGAAAAGTATCACTGGAGCTCCGATAAAAATGACTGATTTTACCGTTTCATTTTTTTCGTTGGAAATTTAATTTTTTGCGATCAGAAAGAAATTATTTAAACCTAAAAAAAAAATTCGTTCCTAAAAATCTTGCTGAAGCCATTAACGACCAACCTTTGTCTTTGCATCATCAAATAACACTTTCAATTTAGCATCATTAAGTGGAAAAAATGTAAGTCCATCGAACAACCGACCTCACACAATAACCACCTTAACCTAAATTTGTACACTATATAATTTCCCGATAAAATTAATCGAACGCGAAGTACCAATCAGTCGAATCGCATCGGCGCAGCCGACACCTCCGCGGCAGTTCCAACCGAAAGAAATTCCTCGACAATCGAACTCTCGGGAACACCAACTCGGACCTGTATATTTAAGCTTTTATCGCAAATCTGAAGGTAGCTTTTCGCCGGGCGAAGGTTAATTCAGCGCCGGATTGCCGTTTAAACGCTATATTTATAGTTGTCTGGTTGTTATTACCCTCGGCATTATTGGTACGTGCGGCTTAGTTTTCGGGACGCGGGGAATCCCCTAAAAATTCCGTGCCCGACGGCACGAAAATGTATAATTACGGGGCATAAAACGGTGAGCCGCGGGTCGTCGCACCCACGACCGTTCCCATCGGGATTCCGTCAAAAACCGCCTTTTTTTCGGTCCGCGCGTTTTTACCGCCCGGGCGCAATAAAAGGCTCGAAACGACGGCGCGGGTGGAGCCACTTTTTACTTATCCTCCACTTTTTACTTATCCTCCACTTTTCGCGTCTTTATTAATATTATTGCTTTTTTGCCGCCCCGGGTCTAAGTGTTCTCACAGTTTCGCCAGCCATGATTAAGGTGATTCGTTGGTTGCGCAGGTGCGAGGGAGACGAGACTAAAGCACAATGTATTATTAAGAGAGAGACGAATATAGATCGACCGAATCACCTTAACGGCCTCCTTTTGTTCAATGGCTTAATGACGCAGGTACGATCGATTTTGAGCTTGAGTTTCCCCAAAAATTTCAACAAAGACGTGGGAACGCGGTCGTTTTTTTTTTTCACGAACATTTAGTCTTACGTTCATTTCGTTTTATTTTTTTTTTTTTTTTAGTTTTGCGCACATCGACCGAAACAAAGAATCGAGCTTCGTGGAAAAGTAAGAGGATTGATTGACCGCGGTAAATGCAAAACAAACATCAAACAATGGAGCGAATCAACGCGATTGGCTACTTGTTTGTTCGTACGATGTGTGTTCCGAATTGCCAACCCTTTGCGGTTGACTAGGGAATTCGGTCCCCGAGGATCGGCCGAAAGTATCCTAAGCCTCTATTTCGCTAACGGGATTAACGCTGGCCTTCCGTAAGCTTGGATTTTTCCGAATGATCCGAGATGGGTGGAAGACAGGTCGAATTTGCTCGTCATCTATCAGCGTTACGTCTTGTTTCGTCGCTCGGAGAGCTTAGTAGGATGATTTGGAGTGAAAGGTTTTGGTGCACTTCTTTGGAACAATAGCAAAACTTGGAACAATAACAAAAATGGTCGATTTTATTAAAACGTTTGAAATGCACGGAAAAAACGATAAACGACTGCGTTATTTGCGACGCACGACTTAGTATTGTCGAACAAGAGAAAAAATGATAACATCTATGGCTAAACGAAAAGTTTACTTTTTTTTATTACTCTTTACATTTAGAGGTTACAATTTCGTTGCATGTTCGTCATTACTAAGTCGTATGCTCAGAATAGACGACTCAATAATGTATGTATAATATAATAGATGACTTGTAAATATAACCGCTTGTCTTTGAATATAAAAAAATTTAAAATTATTACTTTTGAAAAACTAATAGAATATTGTATAAATATAAAATAGATGGTAAGCCTCTCGAGTTTACTAATGAAGTGGAGGACCTAGGAGTAATTTTTGATGCGGACATGAGATTTGATAGACATATTGAACAAATGATTGGAAAATATTTGAAAATGGTTGGTTTTATTAGACGCGTTTCTACTGATTTTACTAAGTCTGATACACTGAGAATTTTATATTACTCATTGGTCAGGTCAATTTTACTATACGGGTCTATGATCTGGTCACCTTATTACGAAATCTATTCTCGTAGAATTGAAACTGTTCAACATATGTTTATCAATTTCATGGATTGGAAACTAAGTTTACCATCACCTATGCTCTCCCATAACTACCACGACATTGCTAAAGATCTGAGAATTAATACTCTTAAATCCCAGAGAAAATTTATAGATTGTGTATTTTATATAAATTAATGAATGGGAAACTGGATGTTAAATCCATATTGAATGTTTTCGTCTGGAGAGAACAGCCGTTAAATCTGAGAAACTCTGTCCGATCACGTCTGGCGATACCTTATGCGAGGTCAAATTATTTTTTTAATTCGCCGCTATTCAGAATTATGCGACTCTGTAATGAAATTGTCCGGCTCACACATCCACAAATATTGTCCGGCTCCTTTTGTGAATTTATATCTACTACGAAAAATAATTTATACGAATATACACTCTTAAAACTGTTGACTTGAAGCAAATCAAGTTCACTTGAATCAAATCAAAAGTTGATTTGATATTTTTCTAAGCCAACCAATAGATTGAAGGAAATGTTTTCGTTACTCAAATGCGAGAATTCATGGGTTCACTTGAATCAAGTTAACTTTTTATCCGTGCAATCCAACTATGTACTATTAGAGTCGATGACATTTTACGTTTATGACATATTACAATAGTTAGGTTAGAATGTAAAGAAAATTACAACAAATAAGACACTGAACACTAACTAAATAGTAAAAATAAAATTACATGCATTTATTG
>JABFOV010005417.1:0-12088 GCA_022817685.1 Aradophagus sp. ZL-2020
GTGTGCGGAGCAGTGACACGTCGGTCTGTTGTTCACGATGATCTCGCCGGTCAGCAGGACTAGATGCGATTGTCTGATGCGCAGGGCTGAGCGTGGACGGTGGGGTCTGTTGTGGTCGATGTGGGGCCAGTTGGGGGGCAGGGTGGCAAGAGGCGGCGTGGGTCAAGGGGAGACTGGGAAAAGGGGGAGGGAAGGGGGAGGGGGGGGGGGAACTCCGGTCGAACAAATCGTCGCGTTTTATGAATTCATCGGTGGATTATCGATTGGTCGTGGCGCTCGTTTTGCGGACAGTTACAGCGACGTTTGATGTCGAGTGCGACGTTGTCGGCCGTTATAATTGCAGCGGGAATAATTGTTGGGAGCGAACTTTTCGAGTGGCACGAAAAGCCAGCTGTCGCAATTACAAAGCCAAGAGCGCAAACAGTTTGTCGTTTTCGCGCAATCAGGGCGATTGCGTTTGGTCGCTGATTGCCGCGACGAGACAAAAATCGCGTCCCGCCTTTGTGCGATTGCGGCCGATTTCACGCAATATCGGCTGCCGAACAATCGCGTCCAATTTACATGCGATATTTCGCAACGCCCCGCGCGCTAATTCGTGCAGTTTTATTAGATCGGATAAACCGCGGCAAAGTAATTACGGTTTTCGTAATGTTTGTCAGAGCTAATTGGAATATTTGATTTACGTTAATTTTACCGATGTAATGAGCGCCGTTTTCCCGCGCGATTCGTGTTTGCGCAAAGCGTCAGTGCTGCACCGTGTTGTCGTTGCGTGCGAATTGTGGAGAACGTTATTTTATTCATTGTTTTTTGTTTCTCTGTTATCGAATTACCTTTTGATATATGCGTTGTGTTATTTTGTTATATATGCTTTATAAAGATAGCAAATGGTAATAACGAATTTCGCGTAAAAAAATACGCTCGACAGCTTTGCAATTATATTTCAATATAAAACAAAAACGCTCTTATTCGTCAAAACAATTTTTATTTCAACGAAAGTATTCAGCGCGTTTAACACTTTCTCTTTCATAAAAATCATAACGACATCGTATAAGCTATTCGACGTATTGTGTATACTACGCCACGCAACGACAGACGCGATTGCCGCAAACACTCGGCCACGTAAAAGCACTAATGACGGTCTCAAATACAACTTCGAGTTTGGGATTAAGTTGAAAGGTCATTGATCACAATGCGCGTCGATGGCAGCGGACGAAAGCGATCCTCTTGTTACCAGTCGTTCGGATATTTTGTCAGCACTATTATGTCCTCTCGCGTGTCAGTTGCAGGGTCGATAAGCCGTGCTCGATGCCGCGCGTATTATTCGCATATCTTGGTCGAATCCGAGGCCTGGCTACATCTGCCCGAAAAACCTGCAATTTGCCTGACGTCGTAGGGTTCGGCGTACGATCCCCCCATGGTTTTCCCCCCTTCGGTTCATTTCGTTTTTTCGCCAACTTGGTTTCCCCCGGCTCGCGCCGTCCTTTATTTTCGATACCAATTCTCGTTTCTTTCGCCGCTACTCCGACAACGTTGCAGCGCGCTTTCATTTTTAACGAACGCCCATCGCCGGCTCGGTTTCCAGCTTGGCCGACCGCCAAGACCAGGCTACTATAATAACCCCATAGATTGAACGTCAGCGTCCGTCCGGCTGGATCCCATTCAAAAACATCACCGGGGCCACGCTGCGCCCCAACACCGAAGCCTTGCCCCGACCGAAATCTCCGTCGGCGATTTTATCAGCGGCTCGTGAAATTTGAATTTATTAAGGAGAATGCACTTGTTGAACGGGACAATCACGGAGCCCCTTTTAACTAACGACGGCCAGTACCGCGATTAATGACCACACTCAGAAAAATTGTTGAGTCAACTGAAGTAAATTTTTTAGTTGCTTGAATCGCATTAGCTTGGAATAATCTTTTGATACGTATAGACATTTTTGAAAAAAAAGAGCAATAATTTCGTTCGTCTAAAGTCAAAATTGAGATTGAGATACTGATAATGCATTTCTTTATTTACTTTTGTTTTAAATTTTAATTTTTTGAGAAACTCAAATATTTTGATTCAAGATTTGATTCCTTGAAGGCTGTAATAACTGGTGCATTAACTTAATCAAATTTTTCTAAAGTTGACTCATCATATTTCTTAAATGCAAACACGATTATTGAAAGTAAAGTTAATTATCATTTGAAGTGAATTTCCATCAAGCCGTAGCAAAAAGTATCCTCAGATTTTTATAAAATATTTACAAAATCAATACAACTAAATGAAAAATATTGAGTGATTGTAAGAAATTAATAACATTGAAATTCATAACTGATGAAATGAAAAATGAAGAAGAAAAATCTCAAATCTTACATGTAATATTAATCAAAACCAATTCGGTTACTTTCAACGTTATTTATTTATTAATTTATACATAAATTCACAGAAGATATTCAATCGCTGAATTGGCAAATATTTATAAGGATGGCAGTTATTTTTTATCCTTTTTTTTTCATGCGCAATCAATATTTCACAAAAACAAAAATCATGCTATTAAATCTTATAATGACATAATTTATTTCAATTCAGCCCATTATAAGCTGTTGTCGATTCGTTTAGAGAACCTACAACGTATTAAATTGTCCATCAAAGTCATCTATTAGAAGAAAAAAAAAAAAAGTCAAACGTCTCTGATATAAATATTCGACGCGAAATTAAATGGCGTTTAATCACCGACGGAAAGACACGATCCGAGGACCGCCCACTTGCAGAAAATCCTTTTGAAAAGAGGTTAACAGTCAACGACCGTCGAGTGAAATTATTCGATTAGTTGGGAATAGCAGTTATGTCCCCAGTTTCCGGCTGTAAATTCGGTTCCAAATTTATCTTCTTTCGTGCGGTTTTACGGCGCGGATCTATAAAATATTATTAATCGGATTCAAAAGCTTAAGGAACCTTTGAGATCGTCCCAATCGAGGCAATTTACGACTCGCATTTGAGCGCCGCTGAGTCACAGATTCTCCAGTGACGTAACTTGTAATACAAATGAGAAAATTGAATATGCATTGTTCTATGTATAATTCAGTCCGAATATCCACGTGCAAATGACTTCTGTTTTTAATATCATTTCGTTTATTAATAGCGCCATTATTCCCAACTATCTTATTCCATAATATTCATGGATATTTAATAATAGTTGTTAAGTGTTATTTTTGGGTTTCGCCAAACACCTATTTAATAACATTTATTAACTGAAAATGGTAATCACTCGGGCGGTTATACCAATTATAAAACAAAAAGTAATAAATGTTATAATCACAATATTTATTCACCTTTATAATTTGTATTAAAAAAAAAAAAAATAATATTTAAACACCGAAATATGCTATACATATAATGTTGGAAAAATGTTGCAAAACATTTGCAAAGTTGAATAAATTGATATCAACGGTGGGTCTAACAGCTTGTTTTGGCCGTACGAAATAAGTAGGACGAGGATGAAAGAAGGCGGAAAATGGGTTGAATGTGTATGTGGCGAAACGTCAGAAAATGAGGTCCAAAGGTATCGTGGAGCTGGACCGGCGTTTCGAAGGAGGATTTCGGATCAGGCGGTAAATCCCAGCGGGGTCTCGTTCGTATCTGCACAAAGCTACTCCAAGTCGAATCATGCGTATGAGTTACTCTCTCAAGGTATTCTCGAGAGGATCCGCCGGATCCTCCGCCACGTCGCTACGACGTAGATCGTCGAATACGGATGCATCTCGTGGGTATAACTTGAACGCGTCCGTCGAGGCCCGTTGCCTACATAAATCCAAACACAATCGATCCGAATTGACATGCTACACTAAATCTTCCGCTGTCTTATGTCGACGCCTTATGTCACACTTCCGCGTCCGACTTTTTCCACTTTACTTAAGTCATCGCTCCCAATCGTTATGATGCAATAACATTTTCGTCCACTACTCCATATAATTGGATTTATATTTTATTCTACGTATTCTACAAGGGACGGTTTTCAAATGGCATATGTTTTCCATTTCAATAAGGATTACTACTACTTTTTCGCTCCAACGACTTTAACTCCATTTATTGGATAGGTGTGTCGTTGTAAATTAACTTTCTATTAGTTTTGCAAGTTTATTATAACATGCTTGAAAGTTTTTCGATCATTTTAGCAAGTTCAACTCGATGCCATACGGAAATATAAATCATCTTATTATGACTGTTTCCTCTTCGACGTTTTAAGGTTAATCTTCAAATGAACGTTACACCGAGACAATCAAATAGTAAACATTACTACTAAATTGGTAAATGTCACTACTTGAATGGTAAAGTACACCATTTAGTCATAACTTTCACTGTTTGCTTCTCTCAAAGTATATAAAACTAATTTTGTCTATATGTTTTCACATTTTATTTGCGTGAAATTTACTCTTACGCTGATTTTCATTGCCTATATCCGTGAAGAAATGATATTATTACGGTGAAAAGTTAATTACGTACTTCGATGCTCCAATTATGAACAACAGGGTTTACTAATTATTACTAATTATATAACTGAATAATACAACACTTTAAAAAAAAAAAAAATGATCATTACTATTTCATTTTATCTTCATAAAAATATTTCAACAGTTTTATTTATTAAGTCATTTTCTTAATAAATCAAATAAATTGAACCATTGAAGCCAATTTTAAAACACTTATGCATATTGCAGGCAGAGCAATTCGCCCACAAATGTTTTTACGCGCGCAATTTTTTGTCGTGTCATTTAAATTACTACACGTAGGTTGTAGACTTTAATTATTAATAATAATTAAATTATTCAATCGGTTGTGTTGTGCGTCATGCGACCACCTAACTGTTAAAATACAGGAGGCCACCATATTGACCAACTTCCGCGTTTCATGAACTTCTTATTTAGGGAAACTGAAAATGTTTCCATTATACACATGTAGTTAACTATTAATTGCATGTAATATTAATTTCATGTTTCGCAAAAATCAATTACTACCAATACATGATCATTATTATTGTTTTTATTGCAGTACACCTATCAAGTTTGAATTTTTATTCCACGTTCACTTTTCCTTCTTCCCTTGGTCCTCTATTTTCTGTCTGATAAAAAACTTCAACCACAACAATTTAGTTAGTCATACCGTAAGTTGAACTTTTTCAAAATAAAAGTTCTCGAATAAACATTTCAAGCGTGCCACATTTTTTCCGCACCCAATTTAATTTTAAAATTATTCCTCGGTTTATAAATACCGCGCACGAGATGTTTGAATTAAACAAATTTTATCTGACGCGCAACGTAAACACTGCGAATGACAGATGTTCATTTCGCCGAGGACTTCCATGCGTGGTTTTGTAACGGCGACTTTGCGAAATTGCTTTTCTTTTAAAAGTACGCTTTATATTTTCAATTTAAAGCAATTTATTACAATGTAACAAGTTGCAGTGCGGACGCTTTTTTACAACAAATCCTTTTTTCAATACCCTACCAATCAACAATACTTACACTATCTTATTTTCATACATTGCCGACATGTCCTTAAGCTTATGTGTTTTTTTTTTTTTTTGCGAAAACAAGTTCAATTTAATTATCGAAAATGTTATACACAACACAATTACATTCAAAAAAATTTAAATCAAATTTAAACAATAGATAATTTTTCTTATACTTTCAAAAATGACATTTTCACCCTCGAATGTGATTACAATATATAACAAAAAACAAAAAATAAAAAAACAAATAAAGAAATATTTGATACTTATAACATACCTTCATTGTATATCAGTTGCAAATCTGTTCCGTTGTGTTTTTACAAAGCGCACTACTCGCTAAAAACATAGCTTTGCGAAAAGCGTTCAGAAGTAACAAACAAACAAACAAACAAACAAACAAACAAACAAACAAATAGTTGAAAAAAGCCATCGAAGAAGTCTCGAGTGAACATTTGCCAACACTTGTAGCGTCACGTTGAACCGGTAATGAAATTCCTTTGAAGGATCCTTGAAAGTCTTCGGAACAACGCTGATGTATTCAGTGCTTAATTCACGTAAAGTAACTTGGACTTATTATTCGCCAGCTGGCAATCTCTTGGACTGCTCCCCTTGGCCCAGCACTTGGGACGTGTTCAAGTTGCAGCTCACTCGATGAAATCAGTGGCCGCGAAAGTTGGTTCGATTGTTACCGGCCAGTGCTCGGGATCGGGTTGTTAGATGACCATGTACTTAGCACATCCACTTTCTCTAAATTTAGATTCAAAGGTCCCAAAATTACGAGCTAATTAAAGACTAATTTTGGACCATGTTTATAATTTTTTCACCATGTTAGATTACGTAGGAAACGACTTTCGAAAAATTTCAATTTTTTGTCCAAGGCTGTCTCAATTCGCTCGTAATTTTGGGACCTCTAAGTCTAAATTCAGAGAAAGTGGGGGTCTTGGTACATGGTCTTGGTTGTTAGCCCGTTTTTCGGCCGCGAGTCCAGCGCCAAGTTTCGCCGAGCCGCCTTTACACGACAATCCTCGTTGTACCTATTAACGCTCGACGAGAGCCGACGGGACGTTGTTGTTGTGCAGCGGATATTCTCGGCCATCATCTACTTAAATACAAAGCACTCAATCTGGGCACGGCTCACGTCACGGCTTTGTGCCGCGAAAAGAACGCTCAAAGTTATGCGGCCTTTCGAAAATTAATGTTGAGCGAAATGAAAATTCTTTCTCTTGTTTCGCCCGCCAAACGAAACGAGCTTTATGCACAATTACGATGAATTTTAAGTCGCGGCGGCGTTGTATCGAACGGATTCATTAATGCCAGGCATTTTTGCTTCAGCTCCATTTCGAATTATAACTTTGTTAATTGAATTAATTGCTGGACGTTCACGCGTAATATGCGATAATTTGTGAGTGATGTGAATAATGGAGGCTTTTATGGTTTTGGATGAGCATTATTTTCGTGTGCAAAAAGTTTGCAACTTTTTTTAATTAATTTTTTGCAACGAATTCAAAGTACAAGTAATGTTCTTCGTTAAAAATCAAAATTGAAACTTGAGTTTAATTTGAACTTTTTAAATAATGAAATATTTCATTCTTTTATTCATTTCTCTAAGTATAATTTTAAACTTTTAAATTTAAAATTAATTCATGGTTTAAGAATTGTTGCAAACTACCTCGGATTTTTATTGATTTACGATGATAATAATTGATGTTTCTTTTTCTGTTTCAGGTAAGTTTTTATCATTTGACTATGGCTATGACCGTTTAACTGTGGCAGAAAGTAAGTTCGTTTTACGCAATTTTAACCGTGACTTATATGATATTTTGAACAACAATCGAATATTGAAAATAAATTATTCCATCAGCGTGACGGGGTAAATGTTAACAGATACGGGGAATTATTTATGGCATTATTTACATAACGTGTTATTAATGCAATAAGTTTCGACACAAAGCTGTGATTGGAATTTAATTACACGGTCGGCCGATCGTTTCCGCGAATGTGCTTTTCCCTTTTTCCGACTGCGAATGCACTCGGATTTCCAACGTTCCCAAGGAATTTTTTTCGCTATCGATGCTAGAAAAATTGCGTCGAGATGTTAAAGCGAAACGTAGAAACGGATGGAAAAGGAGGCGAATTGTTGTGAACATTTTATTTTGAAACACCTTTGCACTCGGATTGTGAATTTTTGCAATTAGCTTTCTCCATTTATGCAAACGTGCATCTGTAATGAAACAAATACAACAATTGAATCTTGAATGAATAAAAAAATTATTATATTTCGTAATGACGTGGACTTTTCATATCAAAAAAACTAAACAAATTAGCTACATAGTCATTAAGATTTAAATTCAAAGTGTAAGAACAACCTAATTTAATAGAAAATATAGTCAATCTTCCTACTTTGGTCGTAAATTTCGTATTCGTATTCGCCAATAAATCCAAGATGGAATAATTATTCTTTCATCCGTACTTCTCTCAGCGAATATATAAATAACACAACTAATAACTTTGATAATTTAACAATTTGCTTCTACCGTTCTCCATGCATCCGTAAAAAAAAAATTAAACGTTAAATTATATCTTGTAACGAAGTAAACCATCAGGACTCAAGCAGGTATTGAAAGCGCGTGACAAAAAAGCCTCAAAAACGAACGGTAGAAGAAATGATGGAAGAAATGCATTTCGTCACCGGTCCAGATTAAAGATCGTTGGCAAAAAAGTATCGATTTGCCCGGCGCATTGATGACTCGTCGTGCCGGTCGCCCACGTACAGTCCGAATAAAGGCGCGCATTCCCACGAATGGCGGCGCGGCCGTGGCGTCGGTAGCCAAGGTGAGGTAACGAGAATAAGAAGAACGCGGGGAAGGCCGGTGAATAAGCGAGGAGGAGCGAGAGCCGGGGCCGGTAATCTGCCGATCGTGTGAGAATCGTTGGCCGGGCCGCGATTTCTGCGAAAGCGGACGAGGAGCCGGTTTTTCGAGAGCGCCTCTTTAAATTTGCAACGTAAGTGCCGCCCGAGGGCCTGGGTTGCCTCGCAAATCCCGGCCCCGCGCGCATTACAAGCTCGTTATGCGGGAAAAGAAGCGCCGGCGACACCTACGCGCGACATACATGTGTACTCAAACGCGCGTTCGCCTTTTCGTTCCCCGTTGACAAATGACGGTGTTGCGGCCAAACGGGGATAACATTGTGCCGAGTCAATCAAATACGCAGAAACGCGGCGACCGGGTCGTTTGCTCCCCCCCCCCCTCCCCCCTCGCCATCTTCACCCGTTCTCCATCCGCAAGTCGGAACCGCTCGGAATTAAGATGCAGTTTTTACGGCCGAGTTGTGCGCGCGCACTCTGTTTACGAGTGAAAGTCAATGGCGATGACAATGGCGCGCCCTCGTGGCCGGCGCGGCAATTAATTCGTAAGCCGCTTTATGGCAAATGATTGTTGCGTTAACGCACAAGTGTCATTTTTTCACGACCTCGACGGCCCGCGTTGCGCGCTGCCGTAATCAAGTGACTATCCCCGTGGCGGGATAAAGTCACTTGTTTATAGATTAATTTTAGTCACGCTGCCTCGCGTCGCTTGAGTGTTCCAAGATAGCATTGTGAGGAGTTGCTTTTTTTCACCGCAAAATTGAAATGTAAGTAAGTATCAAAGACACGTGGTATGTTATTTTTAGAGGAGGGGAAGTGTAAATAGGTTTATTGTGGTTCGAATCTTCGTATTTTATTTTTAATCAGTTAACCAAGAGACGTAGATCGATTGAATTTTGCATTAAGGTACCAAAAAATGGAGATTGCAGAAACGAAACTCCCCATACACCGTAGCAACGTTCCACGTATTCGAGTTGATATTATCTCTGATTCGAGGCGAAATTTCTTTTCATCCAACTACCCGGGCGCGTTGGCCGAAAATTTGGTAAATGCCGAAAAATGCGTTCGAGCCGAAAGATATTCCCGGGTGAGGCGAGGTCGGATAACGAAGCGGGGATGTCAGCCGGGCCGTTCGGAGATCCGTTGGAGTTTGCGAAAAAGTCGCGCTGGCAAGTGCGGGCCGGCTGACTAAAACGGCCAGAAATAAGACGAGGCGAGGTCAGCGGCCAATCGTTGGACTAGATCTTCCTCGGTATAAAGCGATCCAATTAAGGGTAGCGGCACAGATAAATGACCCAATCGAGCCGGGAATGCGGATAACTCGATATAAAGAGCGTAACGTCTTTTCTTATTATCGGGTCGAAATAGCGCGGAATTACGTCGCTGATAGTCGGAATATCAAACGACAGCGGGCAAGAATGCCTGCGCCGAATCCGAGGGGAACCGGGGTGGATCGAAAATGGATTGGCGCGAGATGTTCGATTGCGAAGGTCGTTGTTTCTTGACAGGCACCGTCGCGCGGGCGACTCGGCGGGTATTTACAAAAGTCTGAAAGCTTTCTTGCCAACGTGGGCTCCGAGCTGGCCTCCTCCGGGGGAATCAAGACGAGCGCGCGCGACCTCTCGGATCCTTATCCGACCCTCCTTTGACCCGAGGCTTCTTTTGTTAAATACTGAATCAACGCGCGCCACTCGAGCCACGTCCCTGAGATCGGTAACCCGCGATAAGCCCGATTTCGTGATCTCCCCGGTCTCTAATGACGACTAACCTCTTTATTCGGCGTCTGTCTTTAGGCGATACCGTGTCTTGCGTTTAAGTACCGTGCGTTAAAAAGACAGAGACAAATTCAGTATACGAGTGAAGTTCTCAATATTTTTTTTGTCTTTTTTTTTACATCAAAGAATTTAAACTCTGAAGAAAATGTGCAAAGTGAAACTTTCTTTTTCACTTTTTTCGACAATCTTTGTGCAAAAATTAAAGAAAAGAGTGAAACAAAGTAAAATATACTTGTAAAAAAATTTGCGGGATTTCAAATTCGTGTATAAAAAAAAACTTTGGTGCCTTTACTTTTTAGTTTCGCTGATTAAACTTTAAATTGTAAATACACTTTTTTCGAGATGTACATTTGCTTTTGTGATATTCGACTCGTGTTAGTTTCCAACTTTAGCGATAGATATTGTATATCCTTCGTCATTATAGAACATAAATTGAGAAATTGCTCGCTGGAAATTGTCTTCTACAAAGTGCAACATTTGGAGACAAATTTGCTCTAGATAAAACCCGCTGAAGGTCAAAAGCAATAACTTGTACATTTTCAGGATTGCTCCTGACTTCTTTCCGCGGTGCGACTAAACTTTTAAAAGCATTATCTTCTTTGTCATGGTGTAATTTAAGTTCATCCATAACCTTTGTCTTTTTATCTTCATCTGCACGGGATTCCAGCAATGTCCTTCATTCGAGCCGAAGTTACACGAGTCAAAAGATGATTCGTTGAAATAGCATTCAATTTAAAGCAAATGTATCTCATCTTTTTCCACAAAAATTCTTTGTATTTATAAGTTTCCATTTTTGTTTCAACAGCATTGTTCAGAAAATATTGTATTTACAAATTTTAGTCAATTGACGTATAAAAACAATCCAATTAACAAGAAAAATGTCTTGATTTTTGTCAAGATGTATCCAACAAAAGAGCCTTGCAAAAAGAACTTTTTTTATTTTGTGACATTTTAATGACAAATTCTTTTTTCTTTGCAATTTTTTTCTTAATTTATGCAGCACTGTCATCGAATTATCGATAATAATTTGGCTGACGAAAGCGCAACCACATAATTAATTAAGACCGTAAGATATTAACCACACCACGAATTGCCCCACATTTATTTGCACGAATTCTATAATTAATACGTAAAAGCAAAAGAAAAAGAAAATAAAACGACTCAGCATTTCGCATTAAAAAAGAGAGGCCCTCGATTAACATAGAAAATGGCCGCCCTCTTTTCTCTCGGCGGAAAATGAACTGATACAGTGCCAAAATACGCGGACTTTCATCATTCTTTTGTAACTCGGCGAGCTCGAGCTAAAAAATTACACATCTATGTCACCATTAACAGGAGGTTCCGCTATCTCACGAACAATATAAAAGTATACATAAATCATAAAAAAAAAAAAGATCTTAAAATCCACAAGTACCCTTATCATCGCGCACCACGTCACTGAAGCCGAATAGAACGTCCAGTTAATTAACTAATTTCTTTCCGTGGAAATGCAATAACGAACGACAAAGACCTCGACCGCGTTCGACAAAAGCACGGCCGCGTTCTTTCGCAAGAGTTACCACTCGCGACGTGACGAGCCGCGAGCGACCCCCCGCATTCCTTCTTTCTTTTTCCCTCCTTTTTTTTCGCAAAGACCCCTCTTTTGTAGCGCGTTCGCTTGTGCCGCGCGCATAAAATAAAATCGGTCGTAAATGAAAATGGCGCGATCGAGGGGAAACTGTAGTTTCGGGGGCGGCGGTACGTCGCGGGGGGGGGGGGGGGGGGGTATTAAAAACAACTGGGGGGGGCCGGCGGGGCATTTTGGGTTTGGAAGAAGGTGTGGGGGGGTGGCGGTGCGTTACGGCAGCGTCGCTCTCCGGCCGGCGATGGGGGGGGGGGGGAGAGCGCGGGCAAGGGGGGCGTTTCCGACGCAATCTCGCGTGGATGGGAATCGCTACTTTCTAACACTCTCCGGTG
>JABFOV010005419.1:0-12086 GCA_022817685.1 Aradophagus sp. ZL-2020
TGTGAGTAGTGCTGGATTATTGGGTGGAGGTGTGATAGATTTTTTTTTTCAAGAAGGAGGCGGAAGACGAGGGGGAGAGGGGGCTGGGGGGGTAGAAAGGGAGAAAAAGAGAAAGGGGGAGAAAAAATGAAAAAAAAAAAAAAGTAAAAAAAACGAACCAGAATGAAAAGAAAAAATGATACGTGATAGGATGATGGCATTAAAACAAAATCGGAAGTAAATTAAAAATAAAAAGTAAAAAAAAAAAAAAAAAAAAAAAAGAAAACGAAACGTTGTGACGATACGACGATAGCTACCGGAGATTAATTCCCCGAAGTCCAATTAATATTCGTGAAACTTTTGTTCCGCGCTATTAATATACAACGTTAATTGAATTGTTTATAATTTCGGCCGAAAATTTTAGTCACGTTATTTTTCGTTCGATTATTTAATATCGAAAAACATATTCATTAAGACGCTTTGTTTTGGAATATTTTTGGACATTTAGGAAAATTAATACTTACGTACTATCGACGTTTCGTAAAGATAACGCAAATGGAATATCGAGAAATAAAATTATAATAAAAAGAAGAAAAGGGGAAAAAACGTAGAAAGTTGTCTTTTTGTTGTCGACAAAAAAGGCACATTTTTCAATAACAATTTAATCAACGACGTTTGAGTAATTAAATGTTTTTAATTAAGAAAGACTCGAATTTTCGTTGGATATTCAAACGATAGGAAATTTATTGGTAGAATTATTTAATCTTTTGCCATGAATTTGCGTTGGGCAACGTTTTTGGAAGTAAGCTTAAAGTACAAGTTACAAAATACATCGTAAAATTGCTTAATCGGGCGTCAAACTTTATGTAAGAAACTTTGCGACGTTATTATTCAGGAAACACTTCGGGTGTAATTTATTGTTTCATTCAGTCGTGATGCAATTTCATTGAAAATGTGGCCATTAAAATTTATCGAACATAACAAATTCATTGACAAAACGTTGCGGTGAAATTACGCAATTCCCGTTTTCGTCATTCACAAAGTGTCGTCAGTTTAATTCAATTATCGCGCGTTTTAGAGAATTATCAGACAAGCAATTCGAGTAAATTGGTGTAGAGAAACACTGAAATCGTTTTTTTCCGTTTGAACGAACAGTTACTTTCAATATCATTTTATTCGCTTCGAGTTGCTTGTATTTTAAAATTGCTTGGCGGGAAAAAAAATGAAAATCGTTTGAAAGAAATCGGTATTATTGGGAAAAAAATATTGATAAATTGGTTGTAAAAATGTGGTATCTTATTTTATTTGCACGAACTTCGTTTCAGCAATTTGAGGAATGTTTGTGTCAAACTCAAGTTTTGCGAAGATATTTCAATAATTTCTGGTCCATTTGTTTGATAATATAATACATTTTAACACGAAAAGTAATACAGTTTTTCATTTTTTTTATCAATAAATATTTAAAAAAATTTTTTAATCTAGTTCGGTGAAAATGTAGTATACGATTTAGTTATTATATAATATCTTATCAAAGACACTTTTGAAATATACTAAAAATATAATTAATATTTAATTAGAACTCATTATATCGTAACATTTTTAATCACTGAATGAACTACAAAAATTATTCTTACCATGCGAAAACAAGTGTCTATCTTGAAACATTTTTCGTGTTAGAAATACCACAAGTGTCTCAGAGTTTTCGTGACAAATTTGTTCCAAATTAGATACTTGTTTTTGTAATGTATATATACATTATATACATACGTGCATAAACATTCTTAACAGTGTTCAATAATTCACAGTATTTTTCATAAAATAAAAGAAAAATAAAAAAAACGATTTACGGACTATAATTTAAAGATGTCCAATAAATGTCTTCACGTTTCTCGAATTTCAACAAGTGGTCCATACATAAAAATTATTTGGACTATATCTGAAATGTAAATAAAGTCAATGCAACCGACACACGGACCACACGCAACCGAAAAATGTCTCGAAAACCGCGTGCTTTCGACGATTCAACAAGTGGTCCATAAATAAAAACGATTTGGACCACATCTAAAATCAACGAACGCGACTTGCGGACCACACGCGATTGAAAAGTGTGTCGAAAGCGTGCGCTTCCGGCACTCGACGATGTGGCCCATAAATAACTTTTGGACCACATCTAAAATCAACGAACGCGACTTGCGGACCACACGCGATTGAAAAGTGTGTCGAAAGCGCGCGCTTCCGGCACTCGACGATGTGGCCCATAAATAACTTTTGGACCACATCTAAACAGCATCGCGCGACACGTGTAATTTCAATACGGCTCATACGAGGCAACGACGATGTAAAAAGTCGATTAACCGAAGGGGAATGATAAATACGAGGGAATTATATCAATTTGTCGGGGCAGATAAGCCGTCGAATTCCGGCGCGGCGTTAATGTGACCAGTGAAAAAGGATTCCCGTGTCGCGTGTATTAAACCGTCATATCTGCTACTTTAGAAAGCGATATATATTGATGCCCCTTGGACGCCCGATAAACACACTTTACGATATTGAAGCCGTGTTTAATGACGGACTTGACGTAGAAGTCAAAAACAGCCCGAGATAATATTTTAATAAATAGCCGATAGTCGAGATTGAAATTTAAAATCCTGCGACGGAGTTAAATTGTTTCTGCATTGTGAAAGTGCTGGCTTTTTGGGACCTCGATCGCCCGCGCGGGATTAATGGCTCGCGCGTTGAAATCGTTTTTTCTTCCTCTCGTCATTATTTTTCCTTCTCTTTGGTGAACCATATTTATGGTCCGTAGATAAATTTTGGTCGAAATTTGCATGAACCACGTGCGCGTTCAAGCTATATCTACGCTAAAAGTTTGCAACTTGTTTTTGCGATGAATTCGATCTTCAATGCAATTTATGAGCAAAAAAGTTAAATAAAAACGGAAACAAATACATATTGTAACCACCACAATACATATTGTAACGTGCACGATTTCATATAGTAAACTGTTTATGAAATCATATCGTAACTAACGTCAACCAATGACATTGCTGGATTGCTTTATTTTGACCAATAACCATGCTGGAAATTGTACGATCGATATTGTACGATATCGTTTTCTCAGTGTAGTTGTCATTTTATCATTACACCGAGAAAACGATATCGTACAATATGGATTGTAAAATTCCTAGCAATATAGTTTTCTCAGTGTACACGGTTGAAAATCTTGCTCCGCGTACACGTGTGGTCCATAAATAAACCTGCAAACACGTCGCTTACAAATCGTACGAACAAAGACATATTTTTACACCTGTCGAAGTGGACGAATGAGTCAAAGAAGAGGACGAAGAAACGGGGGAAAAAAGTTGGGAATACGCGAGGGAATGGGCGCGCGCTCTCGTGCGAGTGTGCATTATTAAGCGAATCTCGAGTACTGGATATTCCATTAAAATAAACGAGCGCCGTCGGTTTGATTACAATGTAATATCTTAATAGATCGCGGTAATTACGCATCTAGGATATCTTCGAAGCCAGTCCAACGTTTCGAGAGACACGCTCGGGGGGAAATTGCAGGAAGTTCGACAGCGAAATCCCGCGAAGAGCAAACGACGCATCAACGCGAGCCGGCCCGTCTCGCATTCGTCGAAAGTCAAATCGCCGTAATTTCAGCGAGAAGACACGTTAACGCAAGAGCCACCGGTCTTTTATAATAATGTCGCGCGCTCGTGAGTGTGCTTGCGTTTGTGTGCGCGAGTGTACATATGTTACGGCGTCTTTCGGAACCTGTTTCTACTAATGATCGGTCTTGGAAAAGGACGAATTTCGTTGCGAGTATAACTCGCAATTTTCGGGCCGAAACCGAAAGAAAGTTGGGACCCGGCCTGTGGGGAAGGAGAGGGCTTTTCGATCCGATTGACACCTTTATGTTTCTGTGTTTAATTTCGAGTAAGTTAATTTGTTATGAAATTGTCGAAAATATTATCGCAGTGAATGGCGAAAGTTAGAGTTTAGTTTGAAGAAGCGTGGTTTTAAAATTCGTTGAATTTATACTGTGTGAATCATGCAGTGTCTATGCATTATTTATGCAAATTCTATTTGCATGTGACATGCAAGTGTGATGCGAGGAAGATGCATTTGGATGTAATACATCATTTATGCATAGTTAATTGATATATTTATATATATGATTTATATATACATGATATGTACATGATTTATGTATGATTGTACTGTATTGTGTTGAGTAAATCATGCATAAACCATTCATAAATCATACATAAATTATGGATAAATTATCCATAAATCATCCATGAACCATTCATTTATCATGGATAAACGATGCACGAATTATGCAGAATCTCTGCAATAATAACTCATAAAACATATATAAATAAAGGATAAATCATACATGGATCATGCATAAATCATGCATAAATTATGCATAAATCATGCATAACATAAGCAAAATTCATTCATGAACCACTCTTAAATCATCAACAAATGATGGATAAATTATGCAGAAACTACACAGTAATAATTCATAAAAATATATAAATCATGCATAAATCATACATGGATCATGCATAAATTATGCATAAATTATGCATAAATTATGCATAAATAGTGCACAAATTATCCATGAACCACTCTTTTATCATAAATTAACGGTGCACGAATTACAAAAAAAAACATAAAAAATGCATAAATAATGCATAAAGTATGCACAAATCACCCATAAACCATGTACAAACCATGCATGAATTAGGCATTCTATATTGAAATGAATGATTGTACATCTATGAGACGTGGATAGTTAACGCATACCTAATTTGCACACGTATGGACCACGTACGCTCGGTCCATAAACTTTACATGCACGTACTCGTTAATTTTATTCCTCGTCTTTTTTTATGTTATGTTTCGATGTCAACGCTGTGATTTAGCGTCGAATCGTTAAACACGTTTTCGAAGCCAAAGAAAAATTGATCGATCGAAAAGGAAAAAAGAGAGGAGGGACAAGGAAACGAGAGATGGGACAAGGAGAGAGAACGCTGAAAGCCGTGAGCCGGTTGGCGCATAACTCGCAACGCCAAAGCCATTAAGCGTTATCTTGAAAAGTGATAGCGCCATTTAATGTGAGCAACGTTTAATCGCCGCGTTTTAATATTCCGCGTGTATCTAGCGGGCCAAAACACGGGCGAGTTACACTATTGCGGTAACGCTATTGCGTTAGTGACAGGTGTTGTTGCGCCCCCGGCGAGTAATTAATGCGCTTAGCAATTAATAATTGAGGCCGTCCCAGCGATTACATTTCGCAGCCCCGACGGAAAGCAGGCCGGGCCGCAGGCCAACTTCGCCCCATTTGCCGTTCCGTTCGATATAACCGTGCTCCTCGAGCATTCTGGGATACGTTACTTTTGTCATAACGTGTAACGCCAGTCGCTCCCAAACGCATTAACGCGAGTACGGATCGATTACTTTTTGCTTACTTTTTCCGAATTCATTGCCAAATATTTTTTTTGTTCGTGTTGTGTATAATGTTTCGGGAGAGGTCGAAATTGGAAGTAATCGCTCCTTGGCACTCACAAAAAGGATGCATTGAGTGAAGAAAAATCTTCTTGGTTCAAGACAAAATGTATCTTGATATTTTGCCAAGAATAAATTTGCTTGAGCCAAGAAAAGTTTTCTTGATTCAAGATACTAAGTGATTGAGCCAAGAAAAAATGTCTTGACGGGATAAGATTAGGTTTTGATCGAAGAAAATGATTGCAAAACTTCGAGATTCTTGATCGAAGGCAAAGATTTTTGTGAGTGGGGGGGGGGGGGAGGGCGTAGCTCGAGAGCAACTTTATTGCTCTAGGGTGGTAAGATCCATATTACCGTCTGACCCTTCAGTAACAATGTATTATTATTTCAATAATTATTCCAGTACTTGTTTTCTAATATGTGTCATATATGGATATATATATCTACCATATATGAATATATACATGGCCTATATGGGTGTGTGTATGGAGTATATATGAATATACACATATGCCATACATGGGTATATATATCATATATGAATACTCATCTATATGATCGTATATGAATGTATGTTTGTCTTGTATGACATAAGATTTTTTTCAACAAAATTTGACTATTTAAAAAAGCAAAGATCGTCGTCCGGCAATCTTCAGTCAGCGAAACAGTCGAACTTCGAACAATAACCGTTGATGCGAAAGCGGTTGAGCGAAAATCACGCGAAATCCAAAAGCTCGATTTTCGTAATAATTCATCCGGCAATCGCGATCAATCATTTTGCAACACGCTTTCGGTATCAATAATGAAACGCCGGACACTTTCGCATCGTTCCGCGCGGTGGCGCATTCGTGACATTTAATTTCCCGCGTTACGTGGCGGAATTTATGTAATTTCGATTCTGAAAATGTTTCTGCTTGACAATTATTCGCCTACTAAGTGCGCCGCGGATATTCAATTACAGACAACCGCTATAAATTATTTCGCGACGTTAACATGCGTACATTTTGCACGATCGTGGCTATTTTTTTTTTCGTTTTTCGTCTCGTTTTTCCTTTTTCGTTGTGTTTTTCCAATCCGCCGCGGCAAATTGCCGTGCACGACACTTGAATTCCTCGTTTTTGCGACGCGCGCGGCGTGAAACAAAGTTACCTTGGCGTCGTCGACGTTTCTTTTTTTTTTTTTTTGTTTTCATTTCTTTTTTTAACTTTCGCGTTGTGTGTTAGTGTATATGAGTTTTTTTTTGTCTAATTAATTTACTTTCTTGCGTCGCTTTTAATTGCACGCTGTTACGCGTTTTTGTCGCACTTTTTCCCGCAAGTTATCCAGGCCTAGCGCGCGGTACTTTATTTCGTGGCAAACGGTAGTGTCACGATGTCAAACGGTTTTTTTTACAAGCACTTTTTTTTCGCATTTAATTCCACCGCTACAATGTTTGCAATTCCTTTATCGCGTTTCGTACAGTTTAATAATGTAATTTTTTTTTCGGAAAATATTTTATCGTTAATTTTGCAACTGTTTTATAATTTTTGGGAACAGTTTGATATTGAAGTAAAATGTGATGTGAAGTATATGTTTATATTTTAGTATAATTGGGATAACGATTTATATATGCGTCTATATATGTTGTATATATATCTCACATATATGTAAAATGTATATGGTATAATGTCAGATGTGTATAAACATATATGTGGCATGTGCACTAAAATAAATGGGATGACGATTTATATATGCGTCTATATATGTTGTATATATATCTCACATATATATAAAATGTACATGGTATAATGTCAGATATGTATAAACATATATGTGGCATGTGCACTAAAATAAATGGGATGACGATTTATATATGCGTCCATATATGTCACATATATAGAGCTATATATTTTTTTGCATATATATCAATGTATATACGAAATGTATGTGGCATATATGCCAGATATACACCAATATATATGTGGCATGTATACCAAGATAAAAAGATGACTAGGCGACTTATATATGTAGTATATATGGGGTATATATATATATAGATATATATGTAGATCATATTACATTTTATATGAGTATTTAGATATATTTCCTTCGAATTTTTCTTGATTCCTTTAATTTATTAAGTTGTTCACCTTGTTCTTTGATTTTACAATACGTATATAAAGAATGAATTACAATTATTAGAGACGAACTTATTATCGTAAAATTATAATTGAAATTCAACAGTTGAAGTCCGCGAGCATTGAATTATAATGGTCGATAATTTATAGTACAAACAGTGAAAGACCTTTTTACGATTTGGTCGGCCTAATAATATGTCATTAAGCGTTATTTATGAAGAACGCTTTTTCAGAACGCCAGTTACCGGTGGCGAAAAGACGCGAGGAATACGTTAAATCTTTTTTCGCCTACTTTGTTTTAAATAATTTACGTCACGGTTGGAGCAGGTGCTACAGAAAAAGGTCATTATAATGAGAACTGTTATATTTATTTGTCTGGCTTTATAACGCGCAACCTGCCAAGAGTCATCGATTTCGTACCGTTCTTACGTGAAATTAAAAGAATTATAACTACTTGCATTGATTTGTGTTTTTTTGGGTAAGATAGCTTTTACGTGTCGATTGAGTGTGATTTAGTAAAGTTTTTATACTTATAAAAATATAAATAACGCAACTAAAAACGAAATGATTTGTTTAGAGATGTTTGATATTGTTAGTTGTATTTATAAATTATTACAGTTATTATTATAATTATTATTATAATTATTTATAAAAATAATTATAATAAATTGAGAAATTTTGAACATTAAAATCAATGCAATCAGCGTTGATTTTACCATTGTGTG
The DNA here is from genome assembly GCA_022817685.1 of Aradophagus sp. ZL-2020. Taxonomy (NCBI): domain Eukaryota; kingdom Metazoa; phylum Arthropoda; class Insecta; order Hymenoptera; family Scelionidae; genus Aradophagus; species Aradophagus sp. ZL-2020. The sequence continues at coordinate 8,345 of JABFOV010005419.1, forward strand.
GTAAAGGTCGGTAAAGTAGATATGATTCTTTTTATCGACAGGTATAACCATAATGTCATAATGTTCGTCAAGTTTACGCAAAATTAAATGGTTACTACCTGAATGGTAAAGTAAACTTCAAAGAATATAATTTTATCATATTTACAGTAAAAACAACCGTTTTATTTTGAGACCAATTGAAATACTTTTCGTGCCTCAAACGTAAAAAAATTTTTCAAAACGAGACATTTTTGTTTGCAGTGTTTATATAAATGAATAACTATGTAAGAAATTAATCAACAAATACTGTCAATATTTTCAATATTTGAATGTAAGTTTTTAATGGATGTGTCTGAAATGAACTTCCAATGTTTGCATGAAATTAATCATATTTAAAACACATTTATGTGTTTACCTTACACATTTATGACATGAATCTGACATCGTTTGTCCGAACTCCACAAACAAGTAACTCAATACGTTCAATAAAATATTGACTTCGGGGGGAAGAAAAGTTCAACTTTTCGCATTGCGATCAATCTCTCCGTTATCAGCCGCGGACGTTAATTGAACGGCCGAGTCGTTGAATCCGTGCTCGTTGTTTTTCAAAATGGCGTAGCCGCATGTTTCACGATTTATTTGCTCGGCGCTTACAGTGCAGTCGCACGCAAGATGTTGGCAATTACGATTGTCTTAATTAAAAGCGATTTTGTAACGTATCTCGGTGGATATCCTGATAAAGTCACTCAAAGAGTTAATCCGACAATTACGTCGGTCTCGTTTGCGGAAAATGAGCGCCCGGATCAGGACGATCTCGGAGTCGTTAATTCCTTTAATTGCCCCGTTAAAAAAGATTTAATTGTTTATAGAAATGTATTCCTCGTTAATGATTGTTTCGGAGATTGCGCCATTGGTTCCCCTCTTTTCTTCCCTTCTCCCCCCTTTTTTTCATAGATCGAAGATAATCGAAGGCTTCGGATGCCATTGTTTATCGGGTCTGAATCAAAAAGAAAATGTATTTTAACTTTCAAATGTTGGCCGTTGCTTGGTTCCCTGTAATTTGCCCTCGCCAGGATAAGTCCATTCGTTTACCGGCCTAAATCGCTCGCATTATACCCCACGTATCAAACGTTTATATACCCACGCTCTCTTATTTAACCTCTCTTAACATTAGCTGTAATAACAGTGATTGTTGCGCAGAACAATCGCGAACCTGCGCAATCGTTGTCAAATCAAAAGTATACCCTAATTTTTGCCGCGATTACATTAATCACGTTGCGAAATTAGAGAAGCGGATTGGAATCGTAGAAACAAAACGAACGGTCAGTGGAGAACGGTTCGGGACTTGCTCGAATTGTTTTTTGCGCAAATGACCGGCTGAGAATGTTTATTTCAAAACGTCGAGGGAGGCAATCGTTATCGAGAATTGGTCATCGCTCGTGTGCTGATGTGAAATAGGATTTGTCAGCGACATGATTTGAATGACAGTCAAGAAACGTAATTTTTATGAGTATTTAGCGAGAAAAACTTCTTATGGATTTAATCATGATCAGGTTAATTTCACGAATGTAATTAAATACTACGGGAAGTTTTTCATATGAAATGCTGTTTGGAAAATTGCGTTTCTTGAATGCAATTTAGCGAAATTTAATGGAAAATTATACTGTTATCCCTAACAAAAAAATCCATGTAGGAACCTATATAGGAATTTTTTTTACTTGGGTTCCTACATAGGAATCCATTTTTATGAGTGATTATTGGATCAAATTGAACTCATATGGTAAGCCAGATAGGTTCCTAGATGGTATGGGTTCCTATATAGGAATCCAAGTAAGTTCCTATGTAGATTCCTGTGTCAAATTCCTATACAGCTTCCTATATGGATTTTTTTGTTAGGGATTATTATTTTTATAAATAAGTTTCTTATAGTCTATAATGATATGCTTTTGGCGCCAAATCAATCTCCTCTTTTTAACATTTATTTTGTAAGTTACTACATTTTTTGACAATAATTTATATTTCATGAATTTGTCGAAAGCGCCACCTACGACTCAGGTGGGCCGTATTGCGCCATCACCCACCTGAGTTGTAGATGGCGTTTTCCAATAGACCAGTGATAAGTTCACAAAGATTCTAAGCTAAAAATTACAGTATGATTTCGATAGGCCAAAAAGGGCACAAACTATTTTTCACAGTAGGCTTTCCTCATATTTTTTTAATCAATCAAATTAAACAGCTACCACAGAAATATCTTTTATTTACATTACGATCAAAAAAATTTCTTACATCAGCAAAAATTTCATCCGAAACAATTCATTTCTCCCTGAGCGTGACTAATCGACGTGAAAGTTCGCAAACCGATCCGCGACGTCAAAATTCTCGCGAGGAATCGTTCCGTTGCAATCGAAGCGCCGAGTGTCGGACTCCTCGACAGCCGGGGAGAGGGGTGGGGGACGATCGGCCATGGCGGGGGGGAGGGGTAGAGGGGCCGAGGAGTGTCTGAATTTTGCAACTCGGCGAAGTCGCTCTCCACCCTTCCGCGGCTCGCCCTTCCCCGGCGCATCGGCGAACGCCAATATGGCGCCATCCCGCGTGGCCCGTGTAGATCTCGTGTTCGAGCATTTACGGGCGTGGTTGTACACAGCGGCCGATGAATGTTTAACGAAGCCGGGCGGTGGGGCGAGGTTGCCGGGGCCGGGACGGAGGGGGGGGGGGGGCGAGATCGAAGCTATTCAAACGACGGATTCGAATGTTTGACAGTTTAAAAGGCAACGAGCGAAAGGAGCACCGAAGTGGGGATGGTCGGAAGAAAAAGGCCGGGGGCGGACGGCGGTAGAGGGCGCGAGGGTGCGCGGCCGCCAGAGGGCGCCGCGGCGCGAGGGTGGAGGCTGCATTATTACGGGACAAGGCTAAGCTATTAGGTGGCTGAATTATTAACTCCGAGTTATCTCATCTGTAGGTACAGTCATCTCGTTACTTTAAACGACGCCGCTCGACGCAGCTGCCTCTTGGTTCCTCATGCAAATGCCAGCATCGACAAAGGGCCGTTCCCGGGCAAAGACACCGGGCTTTATTAATCGCGCGCGCATAGACCCGACCCTCCGGAAAAATTGAGTTCTTGTTGGGAAATTAAGGGGTTTGGCCACCCCTGCTCGGTTCGTGTTCCTTCTTTTTCTTTCGTTTCGAGGTGTTGGTCCGTCGTTCGGAGAAAAGAGAAATTTGAATGGTGCCGCTGGCGGGCGGACTTTTTATTTCGAAGTAGGCGGAGGAAGTTGAAAACGAGCGAGTCTTTTGTCACGTACGACTGAGTAGCGACGAATGGCACTGAAGATTAAAAGCTGTGAAGATGAACGAGGGCAAGTGAAAGGACAACTTTAATTTCCAGGCATTGTTTATCTTTAGGGGTTACTGTTTTCTGTTCTTTTCGACATTACTCGGTAGTGTGTTGTAAATGATTCGGTCGTGTGCTGGATGGTTGATTACCATTTTTTCCTTTCATATCGGGGTTTGCTCAGATGGGAGTTTGACAGTAATTAATTTTTGAATAACTGTATAAAAATATTTCTATCTTACTGAAACAAAATTCATTTTAATACCTTTTTTCATGGTCTATTGAACCCATATAGACCCATATAATTTATATATGAAGCTATAAAGGTTAACGTAGATCATACACCGACAAAACGATATCGTAGAGAATGTATTGTGCAATTACCAGTGTGCTGATTGGTCGAAAGAAAGAATCTAGCAATGTCATTGGCTC
>JABFOV010005420.1:0-12082 GCA_022817685.1 Aradophagus sp. ZL-2020
GATTTACATTGGTCGCAATTTGAGCGCGCGAGACCCCCTTCAACTTTCGTCATTTTCATCGAGACGTTTAATCAAGGCCCTGGCATTAATCCGATTTGCGAATCATTTGCATGAGAAATTCTTTCGGCCTTTTCGACCTTTTTAATTGCGATGTTGCAGTTTCAGCTAATCGACCCCACTTTTTGTCGCGAAAGCACCGCCAAGTTTGCCCGGATTGATGCCTTTCTCCACGCTTGTTCCCAGTCAATCGATACATTGGATATTACTTTCTATTACAAACTAATGCATAAATTATTTACTCAAATACTACTGAAAATAATATTGAAAAATAATTTTCTTACGTTGGAAAACACAATCTGTTCGCAGAAAAGGTAATTATTATTTTCAGACGAAACACTTGTTTTTGCAGTGTATTTACTATTGCGATTTTCAAATTCATAATTATCATTTTATAATTATTATCGAGTAGAAAAAAATTCGTTTCAAGGTGAAATTTAAATTGATTATTATTATTAATATTATTGTATTAATTATTATTCATTAATGTATTTTGAAAAAAAACTGCAGTACCGACCGACAATATAACCCTTCAATTTATTACCAACGAAATAAAATAAAAATGATACCAATGTTCGGATGTGCCTAAAGTTTGCCACGTGGCAAATTGCCACACGTTTTTGATTTAGAAAATGTTCTATGTTCAAAAATTGAAATCGACTAAATCGACAAATACAACAATGAACATAGTGCAAAATATAAATTAATACGAAAAATTGTCGATTTGAATTTTTGAACTTGGAAAATTTTCCAAGTCCAATATGTATGGCGATTCGCCACGTAGCAAACTTCAAGCTCATAATGTTCGGAAGGTTTTCCTCAAAATGTCCGTCCGAAATCACGAGACTCGCGAATCAATTTCGGTGCATTTGATGCATCTAATTGAAGAGAGTGTCTTCGACAACATAACAGACGAGGCCGTCGAAGTGACGAAGTTCAATATGGACGATGGCGCTTGCGATGTTCGATTAATTTTCGTTGATTAAAACCGTATCACGTTTAATGGGCAATTAACCCGGGCGCTGCATTGCGTCAACGATATTTCGCCGAGACTGAGGCTCGGGCGCCCGGAGTTCCGAGGCTCCGTTTCACACGGCCGCGATGACGAGACGATCGCGCGTTTCGTTCCCTTTGTCTTCGCGCTCTCAAAGATCCGGCCAGCTTTACAACAAAACAGTGTTAAAACGATTATTCGATCGACTTTCAATAACGACGACAAATACGCGAGCAGCTTCGCAAAGTTTTATACGACGAGCTCAGTTCTCGTAAAAAATGGACAAAAAATGTGGCAACACTTTGGAGTTGCTGGTGCAAACAATTTACTCCGTTCGGAGTTCAATCAAAAGCACTGTATACCGGTAAAACTATGCGGTGTTAATATTCTAAGTTCAATGAGAAAAATTGAAATTATCGGGGAAATGTATGTGATGAAGTATTGGAGTTACAGGTGTAAAATTTTAACACCATTCGGAGTTCAACTACCAAAGAAATTACATGGTGCACTGTTACAAAAAAACTAATGTAACATTGAAATTAGCAGTGAAACTTATGGGGTGAACTTTGAAGTTCAAAGTGTAAAATTTTTACACCGTTCGGTGTTCGATCAACATCATTCTTTACTGGTGGAACTACGTGGTGCATTATCAAGAACTCAATAAATGTAAAAAAAAAATATGTACTTCGTTTGAAGTTGTATCAAGAGCAGCTCATAACGATGAAATTTATGCACCGTGGGAGTTAAAATGTAAATTTCGTAATTAATGCGTAGAAAACCAAAAAAATTTAAATGTCTTCTTTGAAGAACAATTTTCGATTTTCACACATTTGTGTTCGACGTTTTGAATTCACACCCAAACTACATACATTAATTTCAACCATATTTTTTATGTACTAAAGCAGTGCTCCAAACATAGAAACAGAGAAGAAAAGGGAGACTCAACTTCCCTTATTACTTCCCTTGTTTATTTCATGCGATTTTGTTGATTCTCTTCATTAATTTTTGCCTTCCTTTTGAACAAAAATAATTCTATTTAAAAGTATGATATACACAGCTACACACAAACACACTCATACGTACCCCCCCCCCTTCTTTTTCAATTCAATAAAATCGTTGAATAATGACTGTGTACAAAGTATTCAATTAAAATTTCCAATATGGAAGTTAAAAATAAAACATCGGATAAAAATGTGAGAATAAAACTAATATCGGCGAAATGTTTTCATTAGCGAGAAACGGGCTGCGGCGCGCGGCAGGAAGGGGGGAAGGGATGAAAATGACATTGCAAAAATATCGATTTTATAAAGAGGCGATGTAAAAATAATGCCCGTCAATTTTATAATGCGAGAAAATCGAGGTGCCGGCGCTCGCGGCCACGAATCAATGGGACGACAATGTCGAAAATGAATCGCGGCAACGTTGACGTCAAATTGTCAATAAATTGCTAATGCGCGCGTGTTCAATTACACGATTGTCGGAGGTGTAAAGTTTGATGTTAATGCCTGGCAGTCGCCGTGCAATTAATATTAAATTGTAATTACAATATTTAACTGTCGTTTAATCGGTAAAAAAAGGAGCGATTTTTTTATCGACGATGATTGTCTATTTTTTTCACTCTTTTTTGTAGACGTTATTGAAAAAATATTTTACAAATAAAAGGAAAGTTGCAATTTAATTTACAGTGACTTACGCTTCTACAAATCAAAGCCACTTTTGCAATTTGTATAATAATTTTTACTTTTTCATTGTAATTTTTATTACATAATTACATGAATGCAAATAATAAATTACATTTTTGATGAACCAACAAATTCTTACTCCTTCGAACCCAAGTGTCTCATTTTGAAACATTTTTCATTTCTGAGACACCATAAGTGTCTCAACGCATTGAAGTTGAGACACTTCAGTCTCATATTTTAACAACGTCTCACAACAAGTTTTTTTAAATTTCTCAAATACAATGTGTTTTCAATGTAAGTACAAAAACGTTTCGAAATAAAACACTAGTTTTCACAATGTTTAACTAGACTCTGAGTCATCGAAAACGAGACACCTGTTTTTCGAGTACAGGCTAGCAAACTTGCGGCAATGAGTCTGCCTCGCGCGGCGCCACCTAGCGGTGACCTTAAAGAAACAAATTTCAATCCGTCTTTCTCCGCGACTGTCTTTGCCGCGTCAATTTTCCCTTTTTTGCCTGGCACGTTGAAGCATCAACTGGAAAGTCCCACAGTGCGCGCATCCGCTTTCATATTTTAACACGGTTACGACCTCCGCAGCGAACTCTTTTCATCTGTCCGATTAGCCGTCCTGAGAATCGGCCTGAAACGTTCGCGCTTATCCACAATGCGCGTGCGCAGACACTAATGAGCGACGCAACGCAGCCTCGGTTTATGGCAGAACGCTTTGGCGCAATTTTCGTGACATAAATAGACAATGGGATGCCGGGGACGTACGTGGCATTGAATTATGTGAAAATAAGGCCCGCGGAGGGTACTTTTTTTCGCAATTTTTCCTCGAGTCCCGTCGCCATTCCTTGGACGACGCGGTTCCATTATTTTTGCCCGGCCGGGCGCTCGATGCGCCGTATATAAATTTCCGCCATTGTTTTGTTGCGGCTGCTTCTTTTTCCGGCTTAATTAACGATTTATACGAGTCTGTCCGATCGACTTTGTTCACGTGAGTTGAAACAATCGCTGTCATAAGTGGCATTATTTTTGGCCTCGAATCAACCGAGTGGTTTTTTGCGAGGAAAAGTATGGCTGCCGTTTGAATGTAAGGACCGTGTTTGTTTTGCACGGGAAAAATGAAGATGAGAAAAGTATTTAGAATTGTTATGTGATGTCTACTGAATTTGAGTGTTTCAGAATTTAACTTTGCTGGTATTTTTGGTGTTTTCTTAACTTTTAGATCAAGAAAAAATATTTACATTCGACATGTTTATGCTTCTTTTATATATTTATATTTTATTTTATATATGTATGTATGTATATTTATCTTCATATATATATTACATTTCATGAAGTAAAATTTTTTTTTTTTTTTTACTTTTGTATTTCCAACAATAAATTCGTTCCAAAACCAAATGTTTTATTTTAAATACTTAGCTCTCGTAGTTCTTAAAATGTGGACTCGTGAATACAAGGCCACAAATTTTCTTACAATAAAAAAAAAAGAGAAAACAAAATGAAAATAGAAAAAAAAAACGACGAATGAAAACGCTGAACAGAGAAAACGCGTGATGAAAAACAAAAGAGATAAACTAGAAAAACGGATTTGAACGCAACACGAAATAAGCATCAACAATGGCCGGGGTCTGTTAAACCGTGTACAATTTAAACGGCGCGGTCGAATTTCTGAAAATACGTACGGCGATCGATTTTTTTCGCCGAAGGACGTTTTTTGTTTGTAAGGCTTCGCTTCGCTGACCCGATTAGATATTTTTCTGAGAAATTCAAATTGAAGAAATTTCGTCACCGATAAACCGTAGATAGGCAGAATTTTTAGCGTCGTTTCTTTGAACGCGCGTTTCACAATTTCGGGCGTCGTTTCGTAATGCGATGAAATGGAAAATGTAACTCGCACGAATTACGTTTCGCGCTGTAAAACGATCGATAATTGCCATGCGGCTTTTTGCCCGCTTCGGAATCAAACGACTCTTGTACCGTTGCTTCGTCAAACGCAGAATTGTTGAATAAATTGTATTGCAAATTCGTTGACACATTAAAAGTTATTGAAACGTTTTTTTTTTCTTTTTTTTTCTTCCCCAAGATGTAACGCTCGTTGCGCAATCTCTCGTGAACGGAGTAACCGAACGTTCTGTTAGAGTCAAATCAACTCTTTGTTGCGGAAATGTTATTTTAATTCTACGATTACTCTACGGTAATGTGATACCAAAACTGCGTGATACGGTATCAATTTTAAACTATTGCGCCTTCAACAGCAAGTGTTTCAATATGTTTTTAAAGACATCAGTTTCGCGCGTTTAATTCTTTTATTTTTGGTACAACTTCAACATTATTATTATTGAAATACATTTTTTCAAAATAGAACAGAAATCAGAAAGAAAAAAAAATTATTTTTATGGCAGATATATGCTGAACGTATGTCACGTATATTGCAATAAACTAAACATACATTAAAAATAATGCAACTTTTAAAATTCAGAAAATACGTTTTAAATTTACAGACATTTTACAATGTAAAAAAGCAAAGTCAAGAGTCGGTTGATGTTTTCATCTAAATGATTTGAACGACTTGGTAAAGTGAGACGAAATCAATTTTTCGAGTTTAAAAAGAAACTCTTTTTTGTCACAAAACGGAAAAAGCCACGGAAGAGGTTTTCGAAAAATAATACGCAATCGTATAGTTGAGGTAAAACGACAATTTCTCAGAAAAGTATTCGATACGTTTCTTTGTTGAAATGTAAACGGAGATATAGAGGCTGAGTCTTTCTGTTTTGATTTTTCCCTGACGTATTGACTACAACGAAATGCTCAAGCTCGTGTGGATTGTCTAAAATACCGAGAGGTTTAGTACACTAATTTGTTGTTGCAAAAACAAGTGGTTTTAGTTTAAATACATTTGATCCCGATTAAATAACATAGAAAACACGGTGTTTTTTATTTTTACAAACTTCAGCTAAAAGTTATTGTTGCAAATTTTCTCTGCTACAAGTGTTTTCGCGACACTGGTTTTTCCACGAATTGACAGTGGTTACAAATAGTGGTTTTGAGACAAAACTAAGTAAGTCCATTTTACTAAAATTTAAAAAAGATATTTAAAGTTCCATATCCTATAGTTTTATGGGGTCTACTTTTTTAACTTTTAATCAAATGCAAATTTATGTGAAATGTATACGGGGAAAGTACTTAACTCAATTTCGACAAAAACGGACTTACCTTGTTTTTCCTGTAAATCGCAGATATATATGCATTGGTGTGTAATATATATTATATACTTTAGAATATTATTTAATTATATATATATAAACAAGTGTTGCAACAATAACAAAATATCGATATATTTCTTGTGAGAAAGCATTGAAAAACTTTTCAAGAAAATCAGCCTACTTGACATAAACGAAAAACCGAACGGAAATTAACTCGAGTAACGCAATTAGTCGAGTTACATCGGGAAAAACGCAAGCACTTAATACAAGCCGTAATATACAAGTAAAGGTTCGCTGGGAACCCGATGCGATGCGCGTCTCGGCAATGTTACCAATTCTCACGCGTCATCGAGTTACCAACATCGAACATGGAATGTTATGAGTGGTGAAAATGTATGAGCTTTGCCGCATGGTACACATGCGCACGTTGAAACGTAACTGTTTCAACATTATGGCTACGACGTGCGACTATGATTTTAAGTCATCAGCAAGTTTAATTGAAGAGCCATTAAGTTTCCTTGAGTAACAACTATATAGGGAAATAAAAGTGCCGATAAGGCGTGGTATAATTGAATATTGAATCTCAGAATTTTGCGCTTGAAGACAAGATTTGTTCAGTCGATAAAAAACGCAATAATTTTCTTGAAATAATTGATTTGAAAAATAGCGAAGACAGATATTTGTGGGAAAATGTTTATGGGAAATGATTAAGAGAAATATTTGCGAAAAATATTTATAGAAATAATTTAAAGGGAACGTTTGCAAGACGAATTTGTAGGAAATTTTTTAACTCCTTGCATTTATTTACAACGCATTTCAAACCAATTTAAAACCGATTTTTGAGAATCAATGCGCAAAATATTACTTTACGCACAAGTATTTACAAAATACACACTGTTTACTTGCAAATAAGTGATAAAGTCTCAAGTACCGAAAATAACTATTTTGCGCACGAGCATGAAACAATGCATTTTGCGCACGCGTGCCAGACGCATTATTTTCTCGCAGTAATTTGATACAAAGGCACCTTTATACGAGATAAACGATTGCAATAACAAAATCATCGTCGTTTTCGTCATGAAAATGAAAATTAGCCGGCAAGTTCGATCAACCATAACTTGAACGCGAAATACTTTATTCCCAAGCCGTGGTCGCGCCATAAATAGCGGCATTGAGCCCCGCGATCGCAATACATCACGGCAACCGTGTACCCGTGTACAAATGTACATCATTTACCGCCACGGGATCATAAACTTTTTAAGAGCTTTATCGGCTTTGGTACGTGCCACGAAGAAAACAGAAGAAGCCTAGCCGCATTCCCGATGCGAAAAGAAGCCTTTTCAGATCCGCGGGCCGCGCTGTTGCCGGATTTCGCGCGGCCACGAGCCGCGCGAAAATCATGACGACGAGCCGTAAATCGCGGCGACCAATTACGCTCGGCCAAACGCGAAACGCCGGCCGCGATTAAGCGCGTAACTCACCGCCCGCTCCGATTTCCCGCCGGTTTCGTGTCCTTTTCAAACGCAAGATGATCATAAATTAAAAAGCGAGCCGGTGGTTTTTTTCATTTTCCCTCGAATTTCAACGACGCGATTTTTTGAGCTCCGGCGAATAAACAATTGGAGGAGTCGAAGGTCAAGAGAAGGTGGGTAGGTCTTTTTCTCGGATGGGTGACCATTTTTAAAAACTTTGGTCGATTTTGAGTTCAACTTTCGATGACGCGTAATCAGAAGTAGATTCTAATGAAGATTTTAATTAAAAACTAGTTTGATATAATTATTTAAGGTTTTTTATGGGAAAATTAGATATCTGTTGATTATAATGTACCAACTAAAGCTAATAATTCAAAAAATTATCTTCAAGTAAAGACGAGTACGCGGATGATTGATCGGTTATTAAAGTTCGTTCCAACAAATTATTTTGCCCCGAAATATTGTTACATAATTGCGTGGATCGTTTTAGGCGCCTTTTTTTTCCAAAATCCCAACAATGCTGCGATAAACAAACAAAACGGACGAAAAAAAAAAAAAAGAGTACAGCGGGTAAAAAAGAAATGTTGCATCGAGTCCGCTGCAACTGAAACCACATTGACGAACAAAATGTTAACATTCGTCAACTTTAGAGAATCGATAGGCACTCGAGGAACAAAAGTAAAACGAAATGTGATTGACAATATTCGTTTCGTTGTATAATACTGACAAAATGAACGATAGGGGGAAAAAAAAGAGGAAGCGAACTTTATGAGTTAAAAAATAAAAGCCGACGAGAAGAAGGGCGGGCGGGAAATGGGGAAAAAATCGCGGCCGACGAAAAAAACGTTTTTCTTTTGTAACGTGATGAACTCTGCAGAAGTGTTTGTAACGGAATTTGATAGATAGTCCTCATTTTTTTTTCCCTCGTTTTTTTTCATCCTCGTCAACTCTCTTTGTTTATTTTCTATAGTTGGAATAGTGATGTAATTGAAAACAAATCGTTTTCAATTTGTTGTCGTGCATTTTTTATGGCCTGCACTGTTTTCCTTTTTTTTTATTTACGTTTTTCTTTTTTTTTTATTTTTGAAGTAAAATTGTCGTTTTTGCAAACACGTTTGGACAAAAATGATCAAAATAAAAAACGCGATATGATCATCGTGCGAACGGAGCGAATAAAAAACTGTATTATCAGTAGCGAGCTTTAAAGTATTGACAAGTTTTGAATAAAGTCCAGCCGAGATACAAAATTTCACCAAAACGCTCGAAGCCGACTGTGATTCGTTTGCACAATTAAAACTAAAAAATAATAAAATGAAGATTAAAAATTCCGATTAAAGATACGAATTAATTCCGTAACTTGGTTGAAAATATTTGTATTAAAAAAGCTGATACAAAAATTTTTGTTTTTAATAGAACTTTACGATTCATTTCATAATTCACAGTTATAATTCAACCGTTTCTCTACGTCGTTGCTATGTCGCTGTTTTCGTAATAAAATTTTGTTTTTAAAGTTTGATAACAAAAATTTATAATGAGCGTGTAAAGACTTTAATGTCGCGAGTAAAATTTATCATTTTTATAAATTGCGCGCTCGCGTCGCCGGGATAAAAAGCGGACAAGCAAAATAAGGAAAGACTGCGTGCACGTACAGGCACACACACGCAAACGCGCGCACATACGCGCGTGAAAATGCGCGTGCGTGTACACGCGCACACGTACGAGTCGCGATCGTTGGATCGCTCCTCTTTGTGCACTTCATCTTCCTCGTTGTTTTACGATCATTCGCCTTTTTACTGCTCCCTTGCCCCTCAATTTTAATGGATAATGATTTTACGGCTACGCAATTTTATTGCTTTCGAGCCTAGATCTCAATTGAATGCGAAGGCCGGTAAAATTTTCGGCCACAAATTTTCCGACAACGAATCGCGACGTTTGCGAATAAATCATCAACGTGAAATTAAGATTCGTAAGTAAAATTTTTGCAATAATTTGTAGTTATCCCGCTTAACGCGGGACGATTTTCATGAAATGGTGTACAAACCATTGCGTCGAATTGGTTTTTGATAAAATTCGAAATCTTTAGGTTTTTATATGTGCCTGAAGTTTGCCACGTGGCAAATTGCCGCATGTTTTTGACTTAGGAAATTTTTGTATGTTTAAAATTTGAAATCGACCAAATCGACAAATACAACAATAAACTTTTGTTTATTGTTGATACACAAAAAAATTGTCGATTTCAATTTTTTAACTTGGAAAATTTTCTAAGTCCAATGTGTGTGGCGGTTCGCCACGTGGCAAACTTCAAGCTCATGGTTTTTATTGATTAAAGTTAAGGTATATCAATTTTTCTTTTTGAGGATTGTTGTTTCGAAGTTAGAAAAAATGTTTCGTCGATTGATCGACAGGCAACGTCGCTTTCCGATAACGTACTCTTGTGCGTAGCCGATATTTAATGCTCCAATTAAATTATGATAATTTATAATACGCGAAGCGTCTGGCTGAGTGTGGTAATTGAATTAAGTACGATAAATCAACTAAATTGCCTAACTGAATTTATAATATTCAACTAGGCGAAATAAATGGCCGGAGTCGATTTTTAATTAAAGCGCATTTTCATTTATTAAGGACAACGCCCGATAAATCGGCAGCAGGATGAATGATCGGGCGAATTCCTTATCGAAAATCATCTATCCGTGACGATATTAAATTGGCGGGAATTACGAAAACCCCGATATGAAAACGAAAAAAATCTTTAGCGGTGGATTGTAAAGTCGATTAATGAGATTCCAAAATTAAGGTGTTCCAAAAAAAGGTGTCAAGCTGACGTTGTTACAATGTACAATTCAGTAAAATGATCTAGAACAAGTGAGGAAATGTTTGACTCGAGAAATATTAATTTCAAGTTCAGAATTTCCTTTTTTTTTTTTTTTTTACGATTCATTATAACTACATTAATACTGATTCCTCTGTAATATATCTTCATTAAATCTGTCGAGGGTACAAGTGATTATTTCCGAGTACTTTGGTGAAATCTTTTGTCCTTTTTGACGGAGACTTTTAGATTCGAAAGAGGAACGGTGATATGCATCTGTTAATTTCATATCATCAATTAAATTTTTTTCAACTTCAATTTTGTTTCTTGTCTATACATTAAATGAAATCGTAACTTTTTAACACCTATCGGAGTGAATTTTTTCCCACGTCGCGCAATTTTACGATTTAAATTGTAGGAATGGTAAAAATGGAATTCGTAAGTTATTTATTTTATTTGAACGTTAACGAGTAATTAATTATTAGGAAAACTATTACCAAACGATGAAAAAGAACGAATGATGTTTATTACGAGCAATGGTAAGCCATCACCCCCCTCCCCCCTCCCCCGGTCTCATTTTTTAAATGATATGATCGGTATCGCGACGCGGCGTTACAAGGAATTATACAATGGTAATTTTTATATACGTTCGATCGGTCGGAGATAACGAGCGACCTGGTTGGGGTAAAGTCGAATAATAATTACCAATTCAGAAAATCGAGATTATCTCCTCGGCTTTTTTCTCCTTTTCCTCCTTTTAATGCAATAGTAAATCTTATCTGCGCAAATTCAATGCCAACGCTATCTTTTCGCATGCCTGTCGCGCATTGTTTAAACGAAAGCCAAGTTTTTCATGAATATTATTCCTAGGTCATTCAAGTTTCATGTATTTTTTTTTTCTTCCATCGAAAAAACATTTATCGTACTTTGCGAGCGCGAAAAGAGAGCTTTCGATTTTGCATGGCTTCGCGACGGTTCGGTCGATAAATAGAGTTTCCGATTTGCAAGGTTCTAAGCAGTTCCGCCTTGTGGTACTGTGGAAGAACTTGTGTTTGAGAAATTCTAAACATTCGCAATGTACGGATTCGAACGACGTTTTCCACCATTGATCCCGATTTTCTAGAGTTTCTTTTGCATTTTTCTCTGTTGATAAATTTGGAAGGAAATCCAAATTTTCAGATTCGAAAAATTATTTAATATCCATCACCATTATAGTAATCAGCCAACCCCAGATAGCGAAATCTCAAAATCTTGGATAAATTATTGATACACGTGATTGATATTAATTGTCCAACAATTTATAAAAGATACGTCCGCATTAAGCAGAATTAAGTGGTAATTCACATGGATTCCCAATGCAATGACTGCTAAATGGGCAATAATTACATTTTTAAATATTTCGTTTTAATTTTATTCATCAATTATTTACTCATTATTGATACCCTTTTTGGGTTAGTAAAATTACGCCATGTGATGTACATATTAAATGTCAATTGTTAGTCAATTACATTTATTACATCACCTGATAAAAATATGTACTCCACGAGCTGCTATCTGGGGCATTGCAGCTAGTAGAACGTCGGTAAAGTAGATCCACCATCCCATTCTCACAAGTACTCAAATCGAAGGTCGAAGACACGCAGTCTTTGAACTCCAGCAACCACAGATCTATTAATACATCTACTACTTCAACCGTTACATTAATTACCAACATTGTCTCAAGTACAATGTCGGTAAAGTAGATCCACCATCCCATTCTCACAAGTACTCAAATCGAAGGTCGAAGACACGCAGTCTTTGAACTCCAGCAACCACAGATCTATTAATACATCTACTACTTCAACCGTTACATTAAT
>JABFOV010005421.1:0-12078 GCA_022817685.1 Aradophagus sp. ZL-2020
CGCATCAGTCCTTGACGTCACGTCTGCACAGATTATGTTATTTGTCTTAGTGTTCAACACTTTACTAATTGACTATTTTTTACTTTTTTTTTATGTATTTTTTTCATATTTTTTTTTTTTTTTTCATCCCCTCAAATATTTTTTTTTTACCCCTTCTCAGGGGGGGGCTATGTTTTTTTTTTTTTTTTTTTTTTTTTTTTTTATTATAGAGGATATTAACAAACCAATTTGAAAAACAAAGTTTTCAATTTTGATCAAATCTTGTTTTAAAAAATTATGTTTTTATTTACGATTTCCTTTTCTGCAAACCATAATTACAAGACATTCGAAAGCTAAACTAAAGAATTGAAGAACAAAAAAAGTTGCGACTTATTGTTATTGCCGAGCATATTCTTAGATTCACGTGCGACCGGAACAAGAACAAGTGCAGCCGAAAGGGCGGTAATACGCGGGCCGAAGTCCCCGCGGCCGCCAAGATGGTCCACGTGATTGATTGGACAAGCCGGTACCAAGCCGGAGCGGCATCTGGACGTGTTGGCGACTCGGCGTGACGTCGTCCGTTAGCCCCGTCGTTAGGTCTAAATTAGTGGAGCGACATTTTTGAGCCTCGGCTGGTGGGGCAAATGTGGACCACCGGAGCACTCTCGCGGGCCGGCCTCCCCTTCTTGCCCCCTGTTCTCGGTTGCCATGGTGACCTCAGCCCGGGATACTGGGGCTGGCGCATTCGACTCGTCTGCACGCGTATCTGCACGCTCACGGACCCGGCCGAGTTGCCGTTTCATCCGAGCGCCCGTTCCCGGTCGGAACCGATATTGGTCCGATCCACTGGCCGACTCATCTCACGGCCATGCGCGTGATGCCTTTGTCAGTTACTGTTTTGAGAGTTTACAAAGGTTTTTGCGAAATCAGAAATTTGCCAAACGATTTTCGAGCTACACGAATCACTGCGAAAAAAGTGATTTGCATACTACTTGAAATGTGAAGTGTCAGAGACAAGTATAGCTTAAAATTGCTGAACTTCTTATTCTAAGTAGTTTATAAGAATCTACATTGTCCAGTAGTGTATAGTGTAACTTTGGAAAAGTATATTGTTAGTTTTGCGATTTATAGTGTATGATATTACAAATTTCGCGGTTTATTTTCTGTTTATGTGGAAATTAATGTAACAGTTTTTCACTTTGAATATGGTCTCTTTTCTTATGATGACAGTACTGTTTATGAATCTTTCTACTCGAAATTATGCTAATTTTTGTTATGATAATTTTCATTGCTGCAGAATAAATTATTCAACTCGATATTCATTTGTTTTTTTTTGTTAACAAAAAACTCTTCTTTATTAATGCAGCGAGAGAATATAAGAAAAAATTAAGTTGGTTAGTCCGTTCAATAAAATAACCAGGATATTGAATTATTCCAACGTTTACTTTACAATTTATTCGATTCGACCAAATCTTTTTCTCGACGTCTTTTCCTTTAATCATTTATTTTTTTATATTTGTCTTTAATTCAATAATGCTGCACGAAAACAACATCTCAATAATTTTTACTCAGCAGCGCAAAGAAATGCAACGTCCAAATAAAGTTCTACTTTTTTAACAAAATTTCCTAAAGAAAAATGAATTAAAATCGACGTTTGATAATTCATTTTATATTGACCAAACCCGAAAAAAAAAGTAATATTTCAAACTCTTGATCAGATTATACCGAATTAACCGTGATGAATATAAAGTTTAAACAGATTACCGAAAAGTAATAATAATTATAAAAAAGTAACTGAATAATGGATCACGTTGATGTTGCCCCAGGCGGTAGGTCTTTTGTCCGAGAAAAATGCAGGATGACTTTTACTAGGTTCGCCGTCGGAATCAATGAGGGAAACGTGTGTTCGATGCGCTCTATTTTTATGATTGAGGAAGGGTCGAGAATTTCTGAGTCGGAGATAGTTGGTTGAATTGCGATTATTTGAAGAAGTCGCTTGTTTTCGGGAGAACTTATCTGGTGGTCGTCAACTCGTATTTAATGGATGTCATTAATAGATGGCTTTTTGACGGTTTCATAAATTAGGGTCGAACGTGAGTCATCCGTTAAGTCCTGTGACGAAAACGTTAAAAATAATCAACCGTCGATTTGCTAATTAACTAATTAATGACTTTTAGTTAACAGTGAATAAAAATAATAGTTTTAAGAAACGTGTCAGTTGGATAACAGCAATAATTTAACTTTTCAGAAAGCATAATGATGAATCAGCTAAAATTATTCCAACATACATTAACAGAATTTGTAAAATAAAATTACTGCTTTTGTGTCAATCAATCATAAAGTGTTTCAATTTCCTTGATTGATATCAATAAATTGAAAAACATTCTTTCGAATCAATACAAATTTCGCATTACTTTCAGTATTAATTTAGTATTTGATCGTGTAAGTTTAATTAACCGTACTAAATTTCACCGCGGTTGACATCTTTTATTTCGTTGCTGACAAATTTATTAATTTAATTTTTTACCGCACTTTTCTTTCTTTTTCGTCCAGCGAATGTTTCGCGCTGAAATACACCTTACGGGTTATCATAAAAAGTTTCAAAAAGCGACACCTCACGCTCATCTGTCGTACATCCGAAAGTTAATTAAACTTTTCGATTTAACATCGACCGTTTAACACGTCTGCCTATTTATTTCTCTTTTTCTTGAAATGTTTTCCTTGACTCCAATGAAATGAAATAAAACTTCGGCTCCGCTATTCGCACGCGTGAAAAAACTCTTTCAATCGAGGTATTATTCTCTTCAATTGAACGAGGCGAAAGCGTTCAAAGGAAAAAATGCAACCCGAAACGATGCGCTTCATAAAAACGGTTTGTCAACATTCAATTTCGAAATTATATATATCATTTACCTCGCTGCAAAAAATCGTTTTGAAAAATGACTTAATTTACTACGAAACTTTTTAATTTAAGGTATATTCATCTTAAAATGAAGACACCTGTTTTCGGAGGTGCATTAACGTTTACAGTGCAAACTTTTGCACAATTTTTAATTGAATTAAAATCATCAAATATATTATCTCGGCGTTGCGAGGTTAACGTCAAGATGCATTTCATTTTAAACGGATTTTTTTCCCTTGTCGGAAAATCAGAATTGCAAATTGTTTTGAAGCGGCGTTCGCGTCGCTTTAGGCTTTTGTTTCGACTTACTTTTTTCCACCCCCTCGTTCCCCTCGTTTCCCTTGTCTTGTCAGACCACATTTTAATAGGTCAACACATCGTGTCGGAAACGTGCTCATTATCTCGAGGAAATCGTTGACAAAAGGTTCGCTAATTTTTGCGAAATTCGCGCATTTTTTTAACTTTTAGCAAATGGTTTTCAATTCATCGCGAATTTCCGTTCCCCTACTCTTTACTACCTTTGATTCCAAGGAAACGTTTGGTTGCCAAATTTTATTGCAAATTTATTCGAGTTTTCGTGATGTTTTCGTTTCAATTGTCTGCGAATCTCCTTCTTTCGTTTCTCGTAGTTGAAAGTGATTAATGAATGCAAACGAGCGAAAAACGAGGCTGCTGCTCGGCAACACTTTAAGCCGAAATTGTTGTGTCAAATAAAGAAAGGAAAAAAATTTTATCTCACGCAAACAGCGTGACAAACTCTTGGAAGAAAGTCGCGCGTTTTTCATGAACAATTCAAAGCGAAGCTGTTTTGATGATGAATTTTCAAAAATGAAACCGTCCGATCGCCGGCTGAAATATTTAGTTCGTCAAATCGGCTTTCAACGTTTGACGTTAGTTGTCGTATTGTTTCGCTGTTGTTTTGCGAGCATTGTTATCGGAACGTGTAACCGCGTTTTTCTTTCTTTTCATTTTTTTGTCTTCTTTTTTCACAAGCGAAACCAGAGCTAAAAGTGATTACTCTTGGGAATCGCGTTCCTTGAATATTACCACGTCGAAGGTATTTCAGGACAGCAGTCAATTTTGCGCTCGGCATCCCGGAGTCGTTTATTCTTAATGACCGATCGTTTTCGTCGAGCGTCCTTGAAATTAGAATTATTTTCAGTAATGCTCTATTTTGAGTGGGCCAATTAGGCATCGATAATTAATGATATGAGGGGGAATATGCAATGAAAAATAAACAGCTGAATGAGTTTGATTTCGTTATTTCGATTTACTTGTACGTCGCTTTGAATAGAAATTCACCTTTTATAATGGATGAAATTCTGTAACGGTGAAAGGTTAAACAAGTTATAACCATCTTATTTTTCCTCCGTAAATTTTTATTAGTTTTAACGAGACAAAGGTAAAACGATGTGAAGAAGAGTTTGTTTTAATAATTTAAATTTGATAATTCGAGGTCGTAATTTCATTTTTCCACTTGCCTTAAGATTATCGCGCTGAGAGAGCGAGTTTTCAGCAGAGTTTACGAAATGTTTGTAAAATTTACGATATATATGGTAAATTCTTGGAATATTTCTTAATTTTTTCAAACTCGATCTTTTCGTGTAAATAAAGTAAATTGTAATTCAACACTACGTCTTCTCTTTTTTTTTTATTTTCATATATAAAACATTCAAATCCCGTTGAAAGCATTTGTCGGTATAACCAACTCGCAAAATTTTCCAAGAACAAATAACGAATTTCACCGAACAAATGAATTGATTGACGGAATTACCGGATAATGATTGATTTTTCTTCGTAACCGCGGGTTCGCTTTTATTTTCCATAATTCGCTGATGAATATTTCAAGCCGTCCGGATTTGAGCTTTACTATTCGCGTTCTGTTTTTTCAAGAGAAATTTCGCTTCGGTTGAAATATTTTCACATTGTTTTAATGAATAGCCAATGAACGTCGGGCAGCAAAGTTTCGCGGACGTAAAAACCGATGATGAACGGACGCGGTGTTAAAATAGTTGCAAAATATTCAGACTAAAGGTAGTTGAAAACGGTAGATTGATTGATTGGATCTATAATTAAAACAACTGATTATTCACAGGATATCTTTTGTTTGTGTTTATAGAAGAACGAGTGGACGAAGGTATCAATTATGTTTAATTTTCAATTGAATTTGTAGTTCTTTAATTAGAATCCTCATAGTGTATTTAGAGTAACGTTTCACGTTCTACTAATTTTCCCCGTTTTCTGTTTATTTTGAACTTTTTGCTTAGTTATACTTGTTACTACTCCTGTTTTTCGTTTGTTACTCTGTGTTTCTTATATTCTATTTTCAACTTAGGAAAAATTGTGACTATTTTCCGCGGTTTTTTCTTCTGACATTTTGATACATAACGATGTGACTATAATGTAGAACATTTATTTACTGTAAAAATAAATGTTTTGGTATATATGATGGAAAAACTTTCATTATTGGTTTTAAATCCCTTTCAGGCGATTTGAATATGTTTTAAAATATTTTAGGCTGCACATTTTTCGTAAACAAAAAGAAGCAGATCATAAAAAAGTCATCATCTGCGTAATATGAAATTCGTCAATAATAGTTCTCATCTATTCATTTGAATGTTTTAGCGTAATTAAAAAAATTAGACAATTTCTGCAATATCAGTTTCTATAATAACAGTAAAAGTTTCTTTATCAGCATTTTCAGAGTAAATTAAAAAAAATGTCTTTTATACAATTAAGCTGTTATTACTAAATGAAATTGCATGATAAAAGATTAGTTCAAAGTAACATTAATTATAATAATAAATTATAACCAACTGACATATTGAGGTTGAAAAAAGTTTTAACTTAATATCAATGTGTATTTAGCTATCAGAACGATCTTTTTTGGTTAAAGAAAGTTTAAGCGACAAATTCTACAAAAATTTAATCGATTAAGCAAAATACTTCCTAGCATGTAGCAACTATATAATTGATTCATTGAGAGAAAAGGTAGTCGTAAATTTAACTATATTCTCAACTGAAAAGGGTAAAACTGAAAAATGCAGTTGCGTTAACTAAATATTTCAGTCATGTTTGTTCTCCATCTTACTGAAACTAAATTTTTTAATTAGTTCAACTGTACTCCTTCACTCAAAATAAAAAAGCTGATTAACCTATCAGCTGATCTAATTCAGTCAATTTCTCTCAATGTTGATCTGACGATGATCATTTTTCTCAACTTAGCTACTGAAGTACTCGGGAAAAGTCATTGGAACAATAGCGCATTTATATTAGAACGCTGATTGTTCAAAACAACTCATTTTTAATCTATAACGAAGCATACTTGATCCAGTTTGTTATTAACTTCAGTATGTTTCCTTGTTAGATCAAGAATAAGTTGTTTTTGTATCAATAATTAAAGGTCTAATATTAATGCACTGTTGTTTCAACCACCTTTTTATTCCCGTGCAATTTACATCCTTAGCTCATGGCACCTGAATAGAAAGAACACTTACCTGTGACGCGAGTCAATTTGCTAGCGAATGCTCGTATGTTTTACAACTTCTTCCCCCTAGTTTCTGCCTTTGACTTGTTTCAAGTAGACGACGCGAGTATCTCTTGCGGTTGATTAGCATTAGAAACAAAGCAACCCTTCACCCCGAGAATCTTTCGACCTGAGACGCTCGAACGATCAGTTATTTGACACAAACCAGACTCTCAATGTCGACCCGTTTGTCCATCGAACGCGAGATCCTCATACAACCGTAGTTTTGTCCTGAAGCCTGTTCTATTTCTTTTCTCCTCTCACTTCAGTGCATCCAACTTTATCTGACCTGGACCGATTTCGGGTCCAATCTCTAAGGGATAATTTATTTTGTCAGAATGTTCCAAATAACAATAAAAAAAAAAATAGAAGAAAAAAAGAAAGATAATGGTACTTTCCAAACTAAAGACAAAAACAAAATAAATTGTTCCGCCTCTTTGGCCAATGTTAGCTAAACTCTGAACTCCGGCTCGTTGCACTTGCTCCTCTATTGTTTTTCCTCTCTCTCTTGTCTTTGTCCCGTCTGTTCCGTCGCAAGACAAGAAGCGACGGGAAAAGAAACACGGCACAATGAAAGTAAAAGAATCGGTCGCGGTGACGCAATGAGCGCCCCTCGGACAAGAAGAGCGAACATCTCGAACGAGTAAGGCAGTCTTAGGATTTAAGGCATTAACCATTGCAGAGGCAGAAATAGGAGAAATCGGCGTTTTAGGGGGCTCAGGGGGGGCGTTGAACCTCGCTGGTCGGCATCGACCCGAGGAACTGGCGACCCTCGCGGCCAACACCAGATTCACCCGCAAGGAAATACAGCTCATTTACCGGGGATTCAAGCAGGAGTGCCCGACGGGACTCGTCGACGAGGATGCCTTCAAGCACATCTTCTCGCAGTTCTTTCCGCAAGGAGGTATGCAATTTTTACTGTGTAAAGTCGATAATTAAGTTATTGTTAGTGATATTTGTACAGGTGTTTTCAGGTAACAGGCAAATTTCGATACAGCGATCCTCAATTCTAAAAATTATAAATTGGTCTCCGATAAGATGAAGTTCAATTATTTTAATGGATTACCAATTATTTTAATGGACGATGCTGATGACGGTTCAACATTAGAAAGCACTCGTGAATATGAATAGTGTTTTTACAAATAAGAATTCTAATAAAAATTACCATAAGTATTGGAGTCCAATCGTGCAAAAAGTGTACAAAACATTACCGTACCATTAAAATAATATCTTCTGTAAAATATAGTGAAATGTCCTATGTACTGTCATAAATAATATTACTGTTATGACAAAATTTGTCACCCTATTATAGAAAACATTGCTATACCACCTATAAAAAGTTAGTAGAATGGTATGGTCGAATTTGCTTTTTTTAAATGAGAGAATCAGTTTAAAATTAACACAGTTATCGATATCATTACCAAAGGTTTAGGTAATTTTGAAAAGTCTCTGGTAATATCTAGTACTTTGGTAACTTTAAACTGATTCTCTCATTTAGAAAAGCGAATTTGACATTGTATGTCACGGTTGCCAAAACTTTGGTAAAAATTAACCAATTTTTTTTTAAACCTAAACTTTGTACTAGTTTTTGTAAATTCAACATTTGCTTCAAGAATTGTAAAATAAGTTGAACTAATATACAATTTTTCTCCGTCTATTTTATAACTTTAACGAAACGTTTTTCTTTCTTTCTTTTTTCCTTCATATTTTTCATCTTTTGCGAGACCATGATTGCCTATTCTTTCTGCCCTCAAATCACATTTTGTAAAGTCAGAATGTTCTGTCTGATCAAACTTAATGTATCGTACCGTATGGTTTGTATTGTACTTTTCAGCTAATGAAAATTGTATGAGAAGGAGCCGTTAATCCTTAAATTATGTAAACTCACCGTAACCGTCGAGCAAACGTTTACTTGAAAAGCCGTTTGCATAGCTAATGCAAAAAGTTGACGACTTGATATTCAAAGTTGGCGCTAATTTGCCGTCCACCGTGAGCGCGGTACATTTGAAAAGTTTACTCCTGACGGAAAGACGTTGGGCTCCCAAATCAGGCGAAAGCATCGTCTTAATGAAGATCTAATTAAAGTTGCGGTAAAATGCGAATCCCTAATTAATTAGCACCGTCGCGATGTTCGATTCGCCAATTCCAATTTATACGTTAAGTCGGTTCTTGATTCGTGGCTTCGCTATTGAAACCATTAATTAGTTTATTCGTTAGTTCACTCAGTGAGTCGTGTCATTAAAAAACACTTCGCGTTTCGTACGTTTTTTCATTACTTCTCGTTTTGTTCTTTTTATCCTTTTTTCCCGAAAGATTATGACGGCCGTATCAGCGTTCCATTTTTTGCCGTTCGAATAAGAAATGAAAATGTTACGGATTTATTTCCGTGAGATGTTCGATATTTCAGTTTTAATGTGAAATGAAATTGGATATATACATGCAAATCATTTTTACGAGATGCGTTTGGACATTTTGAAATGAGATCTATCTCAAACCAGCGCTTGCATACTTAACAATGTGAGTAGCTTTAAGCACGAAGTAAAGTAAAAGGGATTAATTTTTTAATATTTTATTATATGTTCCCTTAACAGCAGTTATTAGTGGTAAAATGAAATTAATTTTGTTTAATTTATCACGGGATAAAAATGAATGGAATTTTAAATAATCTGTAACTTTAAAATAGTTTATAACGAAGTTTGTAATACACTTGAAAATCCAATGTTTTAACAATCTAAAAAAAGAAATTCGGAATAATTATTTGATTTAATGGCTAATCATTATGTTAATAAAACTTTAATTTTATGTTTAATGTATCTCAATTTAATATATTTAATAACTTTAAATTATTCCTATTAAACTTTTAATTGTAAAATTTTATAATTAATTAATGTATAATTGGAATAAATTCAACTCTAATAATGTATAATCGGACGTTAAAAATAATATCTAATAATTTAAAAATATTAAAAAAGAAAATTTCATCTAAGTAAAATTATAAACGATGATTTCAAAGTTTTCGCAAATGCATAAAGAGTTCTGCTTGGCGTCCAAAAGATAAGCCGAAAATTGTCTGTCCTGCATTGTACAAGTTTAATTAAAGATGTAATTCAGCCTGGTACGTCGAAACTACGCCGGGCTCAATAAAGATCGTCACTTAACGTCGCGATTTTCTCAGACAAAAGATAACTTATTGATTAGATGTAACTGCGCGTCAGCATAATTTCTAAACTTTTCGGGTCGGGTTACTCTTGCACCAAGTGACGCAGTCGTCGCAGTTTGCGCGGAAGAAATACAGCGCCCATAAAATATTTCTGTTTATTGGGGCCACGCGCTCGCACCGGCCAAATTTTTTTCACGTTAAATTTAATGTCAACTCACGTTTTGAGAGTTTGTTTCACATTTTGATTTTTATGTTGTTTATATTACAGTATTACAACATAAGTATATAAGAAAAATATGAAAATTTTATATAAATAATTTTATGTTTCATATTTGATTTTATTTTTCTCTGATGAAAATATAATTATATTTTGTATATATTATTATTATAATTAATTATATATATGAAAGCAAATATATTTTGGATGAAATTGATGTTATATATTTAGAATACATTGAGTAATATATTTGATTCTTTTCTTATTTTCGCAATTTTACAACTATCGTTTAAAAGCTTTTGGACTAATTGAAAATAATGCTTTAATTACGCGAGTAATGTTTCATAAACAATAATCAAACTTTTATCCTCGACCATAATCCGCTCGTTTAATGTCTCGTCCGTAATGAAAAACACTTGCTGCTTAGCGAAAATTTTTTAATTGCCAAATAAGAAGAAACGACGAGAGGAAAAAAGAAGATAGGAAACGATGATACTCGAGAATTCGTCGAAAAAATTTTCCGGTTTTTTCCCTCTTCCGCCCACTTTTCTTCCGGAGCCCATTATGTAATCGACTGAAATACGAAAATAAGGCAAAGCAGTAGTCGAATAAAAAGGGAAAAGCATCGTCAAGGTATTTCGAAATGATAATAGAGCTCGTTTGTCAAGTCAATGGAACTTTCACAGTCCGAAAAAAAGTTTTTTTTTTTTTTTTTTGTATCGTAAGCATTTGAATGTAACGATGTTTTTTGCAAATGTACGCCGGAGATAAATATGGATGAAAATTGTGGAAAACATTTATCTCTTACATATTTTATTTTATAATTATAAGTATAAAAATTTTCACCGAATCAAATATTTATTTCATGTATAATTTAATTGTAATTAATTGTAATTTTTTCCATTTGCCACTTAAAAAAAATCTTATTCTTAATGTTTTCCAATGATTTGTCACTTCTCTTTTCCGGCAAACGGAATTGCCAGGAATTTTAATGACGCTGAAATGAATGAAATTTGCAACAGCAAAATACAACGGTGTGCTTTTCTGAAAGATCCAGTTGTTTCAACTTGGTTTTCGAATAATAAAGAATAGAAATAACATCTACTTTCAGACGCCAGCCAGTACGCGCACTACGTTTTCAACACCATGAAAAGAAAGTCTGGCAAAATAAGCTTCGAGGTAAAGGGGACAATTTACTTGGACGAAAGTGCTTTCAAGATTCTCTGATTGCAACCACGTTATTGTACTTTTGGAGCGCTTTATCTTTCGTTGTAATAATCGTAATTAAGAATTGCAAATTGCAACTCTAATGGTTTGCAATTTCGCGAAAAATCCTGCTCGTGGAATGTACGTATTTATTCTACTTAAGTTTAGTTTGCAATGTAAAATTGTGAGGAAAAAGTGTAAAGTATAATAATAATTTGCATTATAATCAATAGTTAATTACACTTGTGGGAAAAAATTGTTTTAAAAAAAGAATGGATTGTTAATGTTACATTCTGAGAATTTTAATTAAATTATTAATTAAATTAATTATTGTGACTGATTGTTTTTATAAACTAATTTTCATTGTTATTTTAAATGGTTGATATTGTTGTGTTTACATTCTAGTATTGTTATCATTGCAGTAAAATTGTTTCTATAGAGAAAATCGGAACACATTCATTAATCTTGAATTTTTTGTATGTAATTGTAACAGACAGAAATAAATTAGTAATGGAGAAGCAAAATTAGTGATGTAATTTTGTAATCTCAGTCCCTTTAATTTCAAAATTAAGAAATTTGATTTTAAATTATTGAAGGAAACAACCAAATGAACAACGACCGAGCACTTCTTCGTTCGCTGGCTAATTGATTTAAATCTGACCCTAATATGACCATAATGAAATCAACGTTCTCAACGCGCTTAATCTAAAATCTTCATTCTACTAAAATCACTCAAACTTCTCTAACGTAATCTGATAATCTTGAAAGCACTTACGTGGGATCGATCAATCTCAATCGCTTCGTCGATCGACGTTCCTTTTCGTTATTTTTCTTGATTTTTTTTTTTTTTTTTTTTTTTTTTTTTTTTTGAGTATTTTCATGTAGCAAAAAATATTTGTAAAAAAATTAAAATTTTAAAAATTTAAATTAACAAAAAAAAATTAATAATAAAAAATCAAAAACCACAATGATACAAATGTTCTGAAAACGCAACACTGTCCAAAAAACAAAAATCTCATATTCAACAGTTTTTTGTGCTGCGTCTTATACACATCTCCCATCCCACGAAAACCCTCCACCTCTCGTCG
>JABFOV010005422.1:0-12076 GCA_022817685.1 Aradophagus sp. ZL-2020
GGGGAGTGCAACTCACGAAAATAAGAGCCCCCCTTAAAGGCGACAAAAATTCCGCAGTGGCCCTGATCTCAGGCACGAACATAGAGATATAAGAATAGAGGGAGTCAAGTCACTTATTTTTAGTAAGTTTGTGCGATATCAGTTCAGAGAGAAAACGCTGCATAAAGGCCTCTTCCATCTTTGTCTAATGCCGCTTGATTCCAAATGACGTATCACACTTTTCTTGGCCATTTTGAATAAAATATATGTCCAATAAATTAAAAAAGAAATAATTGTTTCACAATATAATATTTTGAAGTAAATTTAAATATAAGTAATGAATACAATATGTTTGTGCATGCGTCATTAAAGAAAGATAGACAGGGCCTTTATGCAGTTATTTCTTTCTAAACGAGCATCGCTTTTGAAGCTAGTTTGCCTCCTCTATTTTTATATCTCTATGGGCACGAATCATTGGTACACGAAGTAATTCTAACCTATGAAAGTGTACCTGTCAATGAATTGATGTTTGATAGTCTTTGTCTACAAGTGGTAATTTTTAATTTTTGTTCTTTTTGTAATTTTTTTAGCAGCATACATTAAAACAGTTTAAAAGTTTTTTATAAATTATCTTATGATCCGTGCCCGAGATCAGTGCCACTGCGGAATTTTCGGAAAAACATTGTGGCCTTTAAGGGGGGCCATTCTCTACACAGTGCTACATGGAAGTTGCATCCCCCTGCTCTGATAGCTAGAATTTTCTATGAACATATTATTTTTTTAAAACCCGCTTTAACGAAATATTTTTGAGCGCCAAGTAATTTGAGCTCATTATCATTTGAATGTACTGTTCGTTTCGCGCCAGATCGTTTAGGATCCAAGTGCTTTCAGCGTTACGTCGTTTGAGATCCGTGTTCGTTGAGTACCACGTTGTTTTAGTTTTATGTTGGTGTAGTACTTTGTAGTTTGAGGTTCAAAGTCGTTCAGTACCTCGTATTTTTCGCTTCAGGTCATTTTAGCGTCATGAAATTTTTGTGCCTTATTCTTTTTGGACTATGTAATTTGTGGTTTCTGTTCGTTAGTTTGACTTCGTTTGAACGTCATATACAGTTTAGGTGAATGTAAATTGAGTACTACGTATCCTTCCCAAGCCGAAATAATAATGGTTGCTGAATACGCGAATAAGCGTTGGTGGTGCCATCTGTGTGTCGAGCGTGCAAACGACGTAGCAGACCGTTTGACGAGTTCGGAATGAATTGGCACGGTGTGAAGTTAGGCTCGGTGGCCGGGGAAGGAGCGGTGTGGCTAATGCGCGTTATGGCTTGTGATGTCGAGCCCGGTTGTATCATAGATTATTTTAGGTTAAGTAGGCCAATTACTGGCGAAGATTTAGTTAGATTAGTATTGCTCGATGCGAAGATGGACGGCAGAACGGCGAGCACCGGGCCGGAGGATGACGCGTCGAGCGCGGAGGCAAGTTCAAAACCGGCGCTTGGCGAAACCCTTGCACCCTGGCTTAACGACGTCGCCAGTTACGATCTCGACGATGTCAATATGTTCTTCCACCGGGTCGACTCCGACCAGATCATTTACGAGGAGAAGAAAAAGCGCTGCAAACTCATCGGCAAGTACGTCATGGGCGACCTGCTTGGCGAAGGCAGCTACGCCAAAGTCAAGGAAGTTCTTGACTCGGAGACTTTATGCCGCCGGGCGGTCAAGATCTTGAAGAAGAAGAAACTCCGCAGGATACCCAATGGCGAGGCCAACGTCCAGAGGTTGTCAACCTTTCAATATGACATTTCAATTTAAATCAAGTCATTCTGTTTAGTGCAAGTCTGTTCCTTGTGTTTAATTTCAAACTTAGGCAAGTCCGACGGATTTCCTCTTTTCAATTATAAAAATTCAGTATGCGATTAAAGACTCGGATTGAAAAGGAAGTAGACTTTCAGGGTAAATATTCTGATGCTGGAACAGTATGTCAAATGCAACAGACAATTATTTGTTTTGTCTGACCAGGGAGTGGACAACTTTTTGTGCCTAAATGCCTGTAAAAGTCCAAGACCACTGGACTTAACATGTTTTTTCCATAACATATTTTGAGATTTCAGTTTATCCCGAAAATCTACTTTGAAACATATTAGTATAAACTATGAGATTTCAAAGGATTTTGTGATGCACTTGAAGTGTCTAACGTCTTTTAGTAAACGAAAATTAAATATAATTTAATACCATATATTATAATTATCAATGAAAATTTTCCTATTCAAAAACATGAATATGTTGAGACTCTTTTCTTACACGTTTCATTCAATAAAAAGTACAACCATTAATATTCAGAAAATTATATCAGATTTCATTTTTGTTTACTATTAAACTTTTACTATATATAAACACTCGACTTCCACTATTATCACATTCAGTAATATCACATTTTGTTATTGTCACAGAATTGTATTTGGTAATATCACGGCAGGATGTGTTTGAAAATGCGCGCAAAACTCAAAATTTCAAATGTAGGATAAACAACAAAATTCAAATTATGAAATAAATTTATTTATTCATTGTTATTATAATAATAAACTCATCAAAATTATATATTATATAATAATATAATTTATAATATAATAGTAATAATCAAATCATTTGATTATTATTATCATTCAATTGGTATTATGATAATAATAAGAAAATATTATTTTTTTTATTATTATCATGTTATTTTCATATAGTTGCATTCAGTTCATATCAGTGGAATTTTAAAAATCTGGCGCGGTATACTTCAAAATTCTGGCATTCTGATTGGTTGCCATATAAGACTAGGTTCTGCGCATGTCAGCCATAAAAGTCAGCTTATGAAATGTCAGCCAGTCTGTAATATTAGCGGAAGTCGAGTGTGTGTGTGCAACTATAATATAGTAAATACCAATATATAGTAAAAATATATAAATATTAAACTTTTACTATTACTATTAAACGTTAGAAACTTGAGAAACATTTTGTGGACGATTCTTAAAAAAATTATACTTGACCAATGTATTTATGAAGACATGTCCAGTAAAAAATGCAATATTTGAATTGTTGACGACTCATTTTGAATTTGATTTCAAATCGACAAAGACTCGGATATTTTTAACTGGGATGTTTTTTTGAATTTTGATTAATATTTATATGAGTAATGATTTTATATAGAAGAAATTGAAATTACTGAGTCGTTTGTGGTGTATAACTTAACTTAATAGTATCAACCAAGAAAGAAAATTTTAAACTCTTAAAATGGACTATAATCAAAAATAGAATATTTTCAACGTACGATTTTGTAGTCATCAATTGAAATTTTAGTGGCAAATTCATGCATCTGCACAGAATAAAAAGTTGGTATAGTTTTTCTCATCACTTTGAAAATTTCAAATGTATAATATATAGAATTTAAATTGTTCATATGATTTGAAATTACAGTTGATGGCAATACAATTGGATGTTAAAAACAAAATTATCTTGAAAAAAATTATCGTTAAGAAAAATGCAAATGATAAAAAAAAAAGTAATTTTCTCTTTAAATGATATTGTTTTATGTTGGAATGCACTATAAAAATATAATAATTAAAAAAATAATACATTCCTTTCGCATAACTTATTTATGTATGTATGTATTTATTTATTTATTTATTTATTTATTTATTCATTTATTTATTCAGTGTAAGGTACAGGCTATCTACCTACTTTAACATCATTTATTAAGTAACAATATATAAAACAAAATAAAATAATATTTACATTTTAACAAAGGGTAATTAATCAAATAACACATATCAAAAAGTTGTTATTTGCAAGATTTTTGAATCCGCTTCTCTCATGAAATTATACAAGCTTTATGAGAATAAGTTTAAGTTTAGATTGTGAGCAATTCTCATCATGCACCATAAGAGTGCATGAAAACAGCGATTTGATCTTGCGCATGAAATATTGAATATCAAATTTCCACAGTTTTGCAATCACGTGTAAACTCTCAGAGGGTGATTTTATTACGCTATTCAAGACTGTTAATTAAATTACTTAAATGTTAAAAAAAAAAAAAAAAACTAATCATTTTAAATGTATACAAAGGCTCTAGCCGATTAAGATAGCAAAAAATGCTCCCAAATGAAATGAGTTAGAAACGTTAAGAATATGATTTCAAGACAGAAAATTTTTTCAAATGATTTTCAAATTGATTTCCACAACCAATCCACCTCTGCGACAAAAAAACCGTAATTTTATCATCATTTAATTATTTAAATTTTTTCTCACGTTTATATTGACGAATTACTAATTTGAACCCTGAAAAACTTCTTATATATACTAAACATCGGGGACTATATTTGAGAATTTTCTCAGATTTTTTGATGTGGTGCGAATCGTTGAAAAAAAATGAAATCCTAAGTTTGTTTTCTAAAATTAGCTGAAATAAACGGTTACAAGTAATAAAACTATTTAGATATTTGATATTTTAAGTGTTTTTTAGCCTAGAAAATTATTTTTTAACATTGAAATATAAAATATCCAAGCTGTGTTGTAGCAGAAAGTCGAATGTGCTGAAATATTATGCTGAAACTTATTATTTAAGACTTTTTATAACTATTTAAAAAACTTATAATTATTTATTTCGTTTCGCTTGCATAATATTATTACATTATTATACAATAAATAAAGCGAACAAGTGCAAAATTAGGTCGTTCGCATTGTTTGTCAATATGGTTGCTATAAAAGATATTTATGCGCTTTAGGGTGAATCGAAAAAAATCGATTTTGTTGGCTACCCCCTGAATTGATAGATTTTGATAAGAAATGACGCCCAAGCACCATAAGAAGTCTTTAAAAAATTTTTTAGACGGCGCGCAAGAGCCTCAAACATGCCATTTTTTGACTACTTTTTTACATATCGAGTATTATCTTCACTTTTATAAGCTTAAAATCAGCGTCAATCAGATATTTTGTGCCCAGTATATTACTTAAAAGGTCTATGTAACGCAAAACCCTGTACTGGTGATATTTCACTAACGAAAATTCCCCAAATGTAGCTATTTTTATCATTTTCGCCTATTTTTTTTTTTTGGAATAAGTCGAAATTATTTGATATCATTTACAATAAAAATTAACTCTTGATACAGGGTAGCATAAAACGTCATAACCATGCCATTTAAACCATTAATATTCCACTTTGATCACACGGTGTTTAAAAAACAGAATATTATGCAACAAGGGAGCGAGGCAAGTTCGAAGTCGAGTGGTGGTTATTTCACTTGTGCAACAGTCGCTTGTCTCCTGTGCTAGATAACATATTTTTCGTCACAAGTGAACATAACTTACTTTTGTAATCGCTAATTGTAGAAGCAACAAAGCATTTTTACTCCCTAGAGCCTATTTCTCTCCCATGGGCGTGAAAATGCATTTCTGTCCCCAAAATTAGGGAGTAAGAACGCAGAACGAAAATCGTGAAAACTGGCGGCTACCCCCGTATTTTAAAGTTTTCGATAAAATAAGACCCTCCGTGAAGCGTTTCAAATTTTGTGTAATATTTAGTGGACAAGCGGGTCGCTCAAAAATGCCATTTTTCAGCGTTTTTTTATTCACTCCAGTGATAAATAATAATAATGGTTTATTATTATTAAATAATAATGGATTGAATATGTTCTGTGCATATGTGTTTTCAAGAGTACATATTTGAGCACAATATTTAATTTTTCCAGTTTTTTTTTGAAAGTTGTATTATTATTTACCATTGGACTGAATTTTCAATTATTTTTTAATTTTGCATGGTTTTGTCTTCCTGACTATAAATGATTATATTTAGTTTCATAAAATTTAGTTAAAGAAGAAAAAAAAACAATCAACTTCAGAAACTCTTAACGCTACGTTTGAGAGCCAGCAAAAATGTTAAAAGAATGGCAAAAAATTCTCAATTTCGTCCATTCAATTGTATGGTTTGCCGACATTTCTTTGCATTTTCATCTTGAGTTTAAGATCATTTGCCTAAATGAAAAAAAAAAAAATGCAGCGATGCCTGAATTCCCTCGACGCTGCATTTGAGAGGCGAGGATGCATTTCAAAAAATTGTAAAAAATTTTGAATATCGTCCATTAATTTGCATGGTTTGTCTTCCTAATGATACATGATTATATTTAGTCTCATAAAATTGAATTATGTAGGGAAAAAAAAAAAAAAGCAATTTGAGAAACTCTCGACGCTACGTTTAAAAGCCAGCGGAAATGTTGAAAGAATGGCAAAAAATTCTCAATTTTTGCACCACATCAAACAATCTGAAAAATTTCTCAAATGTAGTCTTAGATGTCTTGCATAAATGCAAATTTTTTCAGGGTTACAACGCTTTTCAAACAGGCAGAAAAAATGGCCGAAGAACAATTTTATGCATTTATTAATTTTTTTTTTTCGGAAAACCCAGGTTTACGTTTAAATTTCGCACCAAGAAGTTATCAAAAATAATTTTTTTCAATAGTTCTTAAACAGGCGTATTGTTGGATAGCCATTAAATTAGTAATTCGCCAATATAAACGTAAGAAAAAATTTAAACAGCTAAAAAATGATAAAATAACGTTTTTCTTGTTACAGAGATGGATTGGTTGTGGAATTTAAATTGAAAATCATTTAAAAAATTTTTTTTTGCCTCAAAAACATATTCTAAACATTTCTAACTCATTTCATTTGGGGGCATTTTTTGCTATCTTAATCGGCTAGAGCCTTTAACTGGTCTAATACGAAGTATGTCATGTTTTTTAACGTATTCATGGTTGAATTTAGGCAATGGTAGATTCAATTTCTTGGCTATATAATTTAAAAATGTATGCTGTACATCCTCAATGAAGTTTATGTGAATTTAATAAAATGGTGACCATATAACAATAACAATATGAAAGTATAAGCGTGGCAATATAATAATATAATTATGAATTCCTTTCACATATTCAAAATTAGAAAAATGTAATTTTTAGACTGAAAAAGAAATTTTTTCTTTTTGCCAGTGCAAAAAAGTGTATTTTAAATATATTTATTTTTCCTTACAAATGGAATGGATAGTACTTTTGTAAAAAATAAATTATTGGAAGTTAAGAACATTTTTTAGTCTTTCCTTCAAAAATCAGTAACAGTTTTATTGTGAAAGATATAGTACCATTTACTGACAAGATATTTCTTAAACATAATAAAATCCTTCAAACAGTCAGGAGGTGAATTAAACAAAATGTGAAATAATTAAAATTATAAAGAAGAAAAAGGATTTTCATTCAATTTAATTCATGTTTGAAAATGAAACTCAATTTAATTGATATCATCATCAAAGAAAGTGTAGATGTTATGATATTGCAGTTGGTTGTGTAAATTTTTTATTCGTTTAATTTAAAAAATGATTTGTAATGTTGTATATAGTATAGTACTACAGGGTTGTTGCTCACGTGGAAAACCTGAAATACGTGGAAAATGCAGGGAATTTTTTCTTTCTGAAAAATACCTGAAAAAGGCAGAGAATTTAACAAAGCTATTTGGAATTTAAGAAAAAAAAGTTATGTTATTTTTATTTATTTATTTATTTATTTATTTTTTTTTTTTTTTTTGGAAAACTATTGAAGAAAAATTCAACTATTTCATATCAAAAATCTA
This sequence comes from Aradophagus sp. ZL-2020, assembly GCA_022817685.1. Taxonomy (NCBI): domain Eukaryota; kingdom Metazoa; phylum Arthropoda; class Insecta; order Hymenoptera; family Scelionidae; genus Aradophagus; species Aradophagus sp. ZL-2020. Next base: position 7,630 of record JABFOV010005422.1, read on the forward strand.
AGTTGGTCAACAGATTTACTCACATCCAATATTTTTTCATCAACAACTTATATTTTTCAAAACCTAATATTTTTTAAAACAAAAAAAACAAAGATTTTAATATCTTTCATTTATTTTAATGAAAGCTAAATATAATTTTTTATCTCTTGTTACTTTTTTTCAGACAATATATAAAATCCCAATATTTTCTTTTATTTAAGGGATTAAAATCTCACAAACTGACTTGGAAAAACTGGAAATGCGGGTATGGAATACCTGGAAAAGGCAGGGAATTTTAAAACATGAGAAGCGCAACAACCCTGTACTAATTGCTTTCATAAATTAAGAATGCAATATGAAATTTCTAAGAACTTTTTCTATATAAAAAAAAATTATAAATATTGAAAGTTATAAAATTTCATAGGGGTTTATAAATATATTATAATTTTTGTTTGACGTAATTTTGAATTAGAATATTTTTTAATTTAATTATAAAATATGTTCCATAAATAAATTATAAAATAAGTAAATGTTGGCTTTTCCCGGCCTTGACCTTAATCTGCGCTAATAATCGGCCATCCTAGTAGTCTCGGACCCTCGAGACCCAAAATTCAAGAAGAAAAGAGGTACATAAACTGATGATAACATATGTGTATGATATAAGTGTATGGTTACAATAACATAATTCTACGCAATATATATAATATAATACTTTACAACACATAGTCATTTAAATAATTTAGTTTAGAGATTTTTCGAGTAGACATACGTTTCGCATTAATTATCTTCGGCTCGTTTACATCAACTATTTCCTTCGATTTCGCGTTTTCGCCCTTTTCATTTATTGACGAATCTGTACCTATTTGCTCTGACTCTTCCTCACTGTCACTATTTTCATTATGCAATTTATCATCAAATTCACAATTTCGCCACACCTTCATTTGACTAACATGCGCGGTCATATGAGTCTTGGTTTTACGTTTTTCAATCATACTCGCCAAACGATAGGTGTCCCCCGCAAGGACTTTAACCACCACGAATGATCCCTTGAATCTAGCTTGCAACTTAGTTGAGTTGCCCGTGGCCTGGTAGTGTCTCAATACATAAACTATATCGCCTACGTAGTATTTTACCCCAACATATCTTTTTGAATCATAATAGTTTTTGTATTTTTTCTGAGCGATCTCAATATTTTCGCGTACTTCTCTTGCACTTCTATTGGCAATTGATAAGTCTCACTATTTGACGTGATGGCTCTCAAATTGCCATCTTCAAACCGTGGTAAATAACTATACAGGGCCTCATAAGGCGCCCTGCCCGTGGTCTTATTGACCGTGAGATTAATGTCGCGTTCAATTTTTTTAATATGCTTATCCCAATCAGGTCTTTCATTGTAATCAACAGCACTTATCATCGCCGCCAGAAGTGTTTTGTTTACCCTCTTCACCTGGCCGTTTACCTGTGGATACTGACTCGAGTTTAAAATATGATAAATGCCGTGCCTTTTGCTGAAATCTGCGAAACTCTCTGCAGTAAATCCAGTTTCGCGGTCACTAATCAACCGCTGTGGCGAACCAAATCTATCGATAAATTTTTCCAAGTTTTTAATTGATGTCGAGCCATTAACACTTCTCACAGCCTCCAAATGCACATATTTAGTCAAATTGTCTACATTTACAAAGACGTACTTATTATTTCGCACGGAAGTAACAAACGGGCCTAGATGATCAACATGTATAACCGCCAAGGGACGATTGCCAGGTGATATCGAGTGTAGTTCGCTTCGCTTCCTTCCACTCATTTTTTTTACTCAGTAAGCAATCCAAGCAAGATTCAATGTGTCGCTTCACATAGCCCCGGATGCTAGCAAAGAAGTAATACCGACTCATCAGTTCACATGTCTTATCGACTGAAAAGTAACTCGTGAGATTATGATATTTTATCGTTAACGCCTTTCTCATTTTCTTTGGTACAACATACAATTTCACCGTTTTCTCGTTTCTAAATACTCGTTTGTACAATAAGCCCTCAATTAATTCAAAACTTTTAACTAATTCATGTTCTATTTTCGTTCTATCCTTTTCGTGTTTACATAAGATTTCCATCTTGTATTTCAAATCTGGGCCTGTTCGCTGATACAATAAAATTTCTTCTTCCGTTTTTCAATACCAAAAACAAATTGTTCGTTACCGTCGACGTTACATTCTACCGGCGCTCGTGACAAAGCATCTACATGTTTCATAAGATCCTCTTTTCGATGACGTATATCAAAATCATATTCCGACAAGGATGAATACCACCGAACGATTTGTGGATTAGTAGTTTTGTTGGCCTGTAAATATATCAGCGCCTGACAGTCTGTGAAAATTGTAAATTTAATCGGTAGCAACAAAAATCTAAGTCTCTCTACTGCCCAAATAACTGCCAACAATTCAAGTTTTGAAGAGTGATACCGACTTTCAATTTCGGAAGTCCGACGACTGATCGCATAAATCGGGTGTAATTCATCCTTGTCATTCGCTTGAGAAAGAATGGCTCCCAGGTCCTCAGAGCTCGCATCTGTGTGAAGCTCTGTGCGCATCGCTGCAGGACTGTATATCCCCAACACCGGTTTCGAGGACACAACTTTCTTGACTTCGGTGAAGGCAATTTCCTGTTCATTGGTCCAGTTAAAACTCTGGTCTTTACTTGTTAGTTTCGTCAGCGGTGCGATGAGCCTCGCAAACCCCGGCATAAACCGGCGAAAGAAACTGGCCATTCCCACAAATCTACAAATATCATGGATATTCCCGGGTCGAGGAAACATTGAAATGGCCTCCACCTTGTCTGATCCTGGCTCTATCCCTCCTGCTTTGATCTTGAAACCGAGGTAGTCGACAGATTTCATGCCGAAGAAACACTTTGACCACTTAAGGGTCAGCCCTGCGTCTTTCGGCGCCATCAGAACCTCACGAAGACGGCTCAACAAGTCTGTCCAATCTCGAGCTGGAATTGAAATATCGTCTAAGTAAAAAATAACGGACTTTATTCGTAATGGTCCCAAAACTCTGGTCATCAATTTTGAAAAATAAAAAGGGGCGTTCATCAGGCCGAACGTCGCTCGGTTAAATTCACCAGTCTCGTCAGGCGTGATGAACGCTGTCTTCTTATAAGCATCCTCTTGCAAAGGAATCTGTAAGTATCCGTCTGCCAGATCTAATGTGGCGAACAAACGGGCTCCTGATAATTTTTCCGCACATTCATCAATATTTTGTAGTGGAAAACTCATTCTCTCGGTCTGATTGTTAAGTTTCTTATAATCAATTACAAGACGCGATCTTGGCTTTCGCAAGTCTCCAACAATTTCAATGACGACACGTGAGAGCAAAAAAAAGCAAAAAAAAAATTTCTCTTTTTTTCTTCCATTAACTGCCACTGCTTGTGCGAACTCGATCCCACTCCTGAAATGTTTGCATTTCCCGGCCTCGACATTACGACCGCTCTGCGTTTACGGGCCGCGCGACTACGAATCGCAGATCGTCTTGAAACAGGACTCGTGCTTGGAGTCGACGATCGGCTTACGCCGAAATGACTAACACCAGAGTCCGGAGTATAAGTTTATTGAAAGTGAAATGCGTTTCTCTCCTCTCGCTATCAGTTTACGGAACCACCGGGATGGCGAACACGAGTAAAAACTTCGGCTCTCCGCCTATGTTGTCTTCGCGCGATCTCGAGCACGTCCGTTCGTTCGTTCGTTCCGTGTTCGACTCGAGTCTCATTGCCGCCACGAGCCTCTCGGGCCCGCAGTCAGAGTGCCAACCGCTCGCGACCAACTTCGCGCTAATATGAATAACAATTGATAAAAGTAGATGAATCTAAATAAATCTCAAATAAATGTTTTTTATATTTTAAGTACATTTTGCGCACGCGAAACGCGCGTATTGATTCTAGTATTTTAAATTTTTAAACCTTTAAATAATTATCCTAATAACACAGTTAATGTAAAATTAATGTTAAGTATTGTTGTTGTTAACACAAACTTTATATCAACGTTAGCATAAATTTAACACAAATTTAAGGTAAAGTTAACAAAAAATTAACGTAAATATCAAGAACTACAAAATTCATAAATCTTTTTAAGTTTAATAAAAATATTTTAAAGGTTAATTAAATAAAATATACTGTTAATATGCAAAATGTAAACGTTGCAGTTAAAAAAAGGTCTTGTGTATTCGATTTCTAATGGAAGACGGAATTAATTAATATTGGTACTATTTTTAAATGATATACAGTCGTACTTGAAAAGCGCAACTAAGAAAGGGAGAAAATATGTGACAATTTCATATAATTCAATTTTTTAGAATAAAAGTGATTATTAATTCAATTCCCGCGTTGAACGTTCCAGGCATTTCCATTGAAGAAGACTGCTATACTGGAATTGCCTGGAAAATTGTCGCCGAAATTTCCTGGTAGAGACACAATATTTCCT
>JABFOV010005423.1:0-12072 GCA_022817685.1 Aradophagus sp. ZL-2020
CTTGTGCGTAGTTAAAAGATAAGAAAGGAAGCAAATTAAATGTTTTCGTAAACAATGGTTGAATAACTTTTTCGTCCATTTATTGAGAAAAACGTACTTTACGGAGAATTATTCTTTTAGTGAAGTTGTAATAAACTTATTCTTAGAACCTTCTTTACAGTGCAAGATGTATGAACGAAAATCATCGGAAGTGAATGATTGTCACGCTGTGTAATTTATTTTTATTTTGCATAAAAAGATAAAATTTAATTTAAAAACGTGGAAAAATTTCTTTAATATTCAAGACACCGCAGTAATTTAATAAAAGTATTATAACTACGTTTCTCACGAGCTATTTAAAATTCATTTTTACAAAATAAAATTACGTAAATAATAAGAAATCTTCAGTTCTCGATCCTATATTACGTAGTTGTAAGAAAATGCTTTCAAAAAGTGCTTGCTTAAACGCCAAACGCTTTGATTACTCTCATTCATTCCAACTTAAAACCGATTTCATTAAATGACCGTTCACGTGATTTAAGTTTTTCCCTTTGATGAACTCGACTTTAATCAAATTTAAACTAAATTGAAAACTCAACACTGTCTATCATCTCTCTTTTTGGCTTCTTCAAAATGCATTCACAATTTTCACAATATACTTTCAAGGAACTTATCATTAGCGAGTAAAATTTTGCATAAAGAATTTGCCTTGCGTTGCATTAATGGAATGATGTATTCATGGAATTATATCAATGTAACATTAAAAATAGCAACACTGGCTTTTTTTAAATTTTGATTAAATTTTCCCAAAAGAGCCTAAAAGAAATTTTCTTTTGCTGTTAAATAGTCTGTAATATCTAACATCAACTTCGTTGTAATTTAAAGTTCCTGCGGTGTTGCTTTAATAAAGTGCATTTTACCTCGAATTAATTGATCAAAAAAATCTTTAAAGTTTCTAGAAAATTGTTATTTTACCACGCGATAAAATTAATTATTGAAAACATACAAAGTAAAGTTACTTTGAAACAAGTTAAAAAGAAGATTCTTTTCTGACAAAATCATTCCTGATACATTCTTGAAAATAATTCACTTAAAATGTGAAATCTAAAATATCAATTGTTTTTAAATTTACTTTCTACTTCAAATTCAAATTTTAGTTTAATACCTCATATTTTATTATATTTCTTGTCGAATATGTAAATTACGTTAAATATATTTGTATTTCTTTTTTATTTTCTTGAAATCATTTCGTTACATTTCTCATAAGCGCCTTGGTGAAGGCACAATCTAAGCGCCTTGCGCAAAAGCATAAGCACCTTGTACAGAGTACTTACTTTGCTTTTGATTCTCTTGGTTTCAAACAAAATCTCACTGTGCTAAGGAACATTAAAGAAGAGCCGCATATGTGACGTTAGCGTGCGGTCACCCGAACACGATGCTCTTCTGAACGATCGCATAAGACACCATATCATACGTAAACTATATCTGGCATATCAGTTTTCTTACATTATATAACTTTACCATCAACGTCATCATTAACTTTGCCATTTAATCTACATTTTTTGCAATTGTCGTCATATTTATAATTTCAGCTTAAATTTACTACCCACAGTGATCCGCAATTTGAAAATCCTTTTATGGATGTACAATTTTTTGCCCGCTAATTCAGCTACTGGCATATTTATAATTATGTCGCGGTCACTAATCCTTAAAAAGCAAAAAATCGTATTACTTTGCAAATCAAAGTTTGTAGAGTAGAAATACGATCTATAAAATAATCGAGAATAACTCAATAGTTGACTAATTGAATTTCAAATTTAATAGTTTGAAAAGATGTAAAATAAACAGAAATATATTATCTCATACAAGTAAAGTTGACATTGTTAAAAGGCACTGTGCGTTTAATGCTTTAGCGAGACCGTTTATTTTGTAAAGAATCCGGAAAGCTATAGTCGTCCAGCAAAGGTATCGTCGAAGCAAAACTTCAGACATAAGTTAATTCAACGAAGCCTCGACCATTATTTTGTTCACAAACAAAAGTTTAGGAGAAAGTCGAATTCGACGGAGGTCTAGTGAGATACATCAAGATTTGGTGCGAGAAACCAACGGTCCTTTTTAGTTTGTGCTCCAGCATTTCTCCCCTTACAAATTCAATATACTCACAAGACCCAACACATAGAATCTTGTTAATTTAACGACGTACTTACCTCGACGTATATAAACCGATAAAGGGGCGTCCCTTTTTTTCAGCCGACAAAATCTGAACAGCTTTAAATTAAGCTATTTAATATCTCATTATATGAAATCATTATATGAAATTATAACAATAGCCGTGTATTTTTCATCGTTATATTAAAAAAAAAATATGTTTTAAGAAGAAAATCTACTTACAAATGTACTGTAAAAGCAAGTATCTCATTTCTAACCATTTTCTTGTTTAATAAATTTTAAATGTCTCAAATTTAGGCAAATAGAGACCCTTTTGTTGTCCCAGACAATGATTAAATCGTAAAATAAGTAATGTTTAATTACTTTTTTTCTTAATTTACTGCAGAAATTCAAAATAATATATACACTATTATAAACTAGACACTTTTACAAGACATGTTTAAGACATGGTCCGTTCCACCAGATACCTTTAGCGTAACATTAAAAATAATCCTCAGCGGCGAAAAATCTCGATCGCGCTCAACTCACGGTTATGCAATTAAGATCATTTTTCACGGAGCGCTATGTATTTTAAATCGCGCGGCACAGTCAATTTGCCCGCAGCGACGGGCGCGACCAAGCCAGATTACAAATTTCAACTTCGCACTGTATTTCATTGTTTAGTTTAGTTAGTGTTTTCCAAGTTAAGTTGCCTAAAAATGATTTACACTATTTTCTCCCGGGGGCTTTTCCGTTCGTCACACTTTCACCCGACTCCATCTCCAAGTTTGAAACTTATCAGAACTTCATTTATAGCCGCGGCGCGAAACTGGAATGATGAATTTATTGTTGGCGTTGGCTTTTAAATCGGCCGACAACTCGGTAATTCAGTCGACGACGCTGATTAGTTTGTTGACTTCAACGAGTCGCATTGAACAGTATCGATGTTCGAGCGCAATATCACCGGGCTGGCGCGGCGTTCCAACGACTCCGTTATTTAATATGAAATTAATACACGATACCAAGCGATATTTACCCTCGTTGCCAACGTGCCTCGCAAACTTGGTTTTTTCTCTTTGAATAGCTGAACGTCTCGCCGGTTATTTTTTCGACTCGACTCAGCAATCGAGCAACGACGCGGGAGTAGAGGTACAGGTGCACGCTCGATGGATCGGTATTTAGCCTTTTGCACGGCCATTACTTGCGAGGACTTTACGGGACACTCTGTCCGTCGTGCGCTCTACCGTGGCGGCGGTTAAAAACGAAAACGCGATAAATGGGGCTTGTAAAAATGATAACCAGCTAGAGAGATCGCTCAGTGAGTTATATGTTTGCACGAAAGCTACCGTCGACGATTTAACTTAAAGAGGATGAACGAATCTCGCGATTTGACTTAAAGAGGACCTTCGGCGCTTGAATTAAACTGGAAAAGGCGTCGTACGACATGCAACATTCAGCACTCAATCATTCGGCTGGAAAAAACAATTCCGCAATCGTTGCTCAAATAAGTCCACCGTTCTTTTGAAATGAGTCTTTATGTAGCGTGGAAATATTGCTTGCGTTATAACTTTTCATTTTAATAATTTCGATAAATTGATGTATGTCTGAAGTTGAAAAATTCCCATTCTTTCGGAGTTTTGAAATGTGTTTAGAACGTTGCAGTATATTTAATTCATTCTGTAATATGTTTGGAAAATTATTATCTTTTACGATTCATAACAAAACTTTAATTATATTTTTAATAATATTCTCCACAAGCGTTAATCATGTTTTAGTTTAATTTTGGAGTTTTTTCGTTTTGAAAAATGGTCATTAAATTAACTAGTTCATTTGGCTGAATTATTACAGTTGAAATAACCAAAACCCTTTCATAGTGAAACTTTCTATTCGTGTCTACTCGTGTATCGCACGGAAATTGATATTTACTATATAGAGTTGATTTCATTTGAATCGAAATTCATTTAGTAATGTCAACTTGATATTTGGTTACTCAAATATCGACCGCAAATTTAATTGATTCAATTAAAGTTTTCTTTCAGTGCTTCTTTTAACTCTGATACATTCAACTTACTAAAATTACACACAAAAAATATCTACATAATTAGAAAATTGTATTATTAAATAAGTGCATTTAAAAATAATAAATTGTTAGCAATGGTCACGTTACTCCAATGATCTTTACTAATAATAAAAATTAATGTTTCAGTCTAAACGATTTTTTTCTAATGCAAATTTTGTTTTGATTGATGGACTTTAATCGCGTGTATCATCAAATAATTACTGTATTTATTACTCGAGGTTTGCAAAGGCAGACTGATGGTGCTTTCTTCTTAACGTATATTGCGAGTAAAACTTTTTAAAACGACACGTTTTCTTAAGATAAAGCACGCTTTTGTTCCTTAGTCGTCGTTTATTTTGTCCATATAAATCTTAGAAATCGAAAGAAGCGTAGGAGAGGAGAAAATACGCGAATAAACACGAGTGGATGAGGGGTGGGGAGAAGATGGGTTGAGTAAAAAGAAACGGAAATTTTTCCCACTGGTGTAATCTGGTACTGCAGTCGCAGGTTACAAACACTAGAGAGGTTGGTCGTGGCGGCCAGGGGTGTTTAATAGAAGCGGAGGCGAGTGCCTTCGGTTCGATTTAGAAAAAGCGCGGAAGAAAATGGCTAAAGTAAAGGGAAGCTGCGAGCTTTAACGAGATCGATGAAACTGCCTGTCCAACCACTAGGCGTCAACTTGAACTACGTTAATTCTGTCTGCCTACATTTTATTCGATCGTAGTGAATCAAGGAACGCGTTAATGCTGACTTTGCAGTCAATCGTTATTGCTCAACAATTTTTTTCTCACTTTCAAATACATTAGGAAATAAAAACATAATTTCAAGACTATTTCAACTACAATTTTTAGTTAAATCGGTAAACTTTTGCGAAGATGCAAAATTTTAAAGTAGTGTCAGATTGTTTAATTAGGCCGGACGGTTGAAAACTAGAGTATTGTTTCTAAATTATTTTTCTGCTTGTACAAAATTGCAATTGCAAAAACATGCATTTATTTGCAAAGATAAATGCAATTATTTATATTTTTGTTTTACTTCATGAAGATTTAACATTCATTTCGAATTTCGAAATTAAAAAAAGAAAATTTTCAAAGCATAAATCTTATATGGTAATTAGCGGGGAGCTACATTTTCCCTGAAAACGTAAAATTTCATTAAAAAGGCAAAAATTTCAAGCACTAGAATATGTAAACGACAATCAAGAAAAGAACGTGTTGAAATCGTACAAGTGTTCTTATAAGCGTTTGAAAATTGTAGAACGGTTTGAGTGTTTGAATTCAAACAATTTTAATAGCCCTTTTTGGACACGTCTCTTTTTTATGCGTTTGAAACACGATCCTGCGCTTTATGAATTACTTTCATTAATTGGCAGAAATTGAAAACGCTTTTTCAAAACATAAATATCCGCGATGGCGATCAAAAAGACTCGGCAAAAAAAACCTGTACTATCAAATTTTAATTCCATGAATTTACATTTTATATTTCATAGCGTAAAATTAAATTTGTTGAATTATCCAAATTCGTTTTGATTTTCCACACAGCTGTAGGAATTCTATGATTTTATCGAAAAATCTGTATAATCGAAAAATCGGATTTTAAACCATGATCAACAAATGTAGACATCGAAACAAGATTGATGATTGAGTCATTGAGTGTCAAGTTAAATCGAGCACTTTGTTTAATTGACTATACTGACTCTAAAGTTCACTGAGCTAGATCACAATTGGGTAACAGAGTGTTATACATAACCCTTCAAATACACATTAGGACGTCTACAATATAATCGTTAAATCAATAAATTTCGGAATGTCCAAATTACTCGATCGTCACTCCATTAACATTTATGTTTCAATCGGAAACAAATCTAACAAATTGTTACGGAATAAAACTTTAATATGTTTACAAATGCCGAGTTTGATGACAGGAAAAATTGAATTTTTTATCTCGTCGTGTTGCATATTCAACGTAGTCTTATAAGCAAGCTCAAAAGTTTTTATATAACTACTACGTATCAATTTAAAAATCGATTTAATTCAAAAATAAATTAACATGCTGCATATCTGATGGTCCGTTTACTTTTTTACTTGAAAAAGCCAGGCGCATTTCTCTTCACCTTTTTATTATTCTCTCCGGGGCAATTACAAGAATGCAAATACTTCTATTTTAGAAGCATCTATTAAAATGTGATGTAAATAAATTCTTCATTAGAGTAAAGACTTTTTGATTTAAACAGGGTTCTTACATTTAAATTAACGCGTCGTCGAGTCATTTGACTTTGAGAGAAGGAATTTTACAATCGACCATGAAATAAGAATAACATTTTGAAAATTAAAGCACGACCAAAAGTAAAAGCGAAGTTGAAATTTCGTTTAACTTTTATATCGGAAAGTTTCGTTTCAACCGTAACGACGGATAAAATTTTATCTATGCTAAATTTTAAGTTTTTAACGTGAACAATTTTAAGAACACAATGATGGTGAAAATGGAGTTAAAAATGGGGGAAAATGTTAATTATACATTGCCAGCAACACGCGACGTGTAAATGTCCGAATCATTTAGAATGAACGTTGCTCTTGAAAGGTCGCAAAATGTTACATTCAGACATTAATCAGGGCGGACGCTGTTAAATGTTTTACGCGGCAATTATAATACTAGTGGAAAATATTGCCATCATATTTTTGACGACAGTCTTACGAAACGCGACGAAATGATGGCGCGAATTCACTGGGGAACTGAGGTTTTTATTGAGGCAGTTAAACAAACATGTATGAATATTTGATATGCAATTTCATACCTTTACAAAAGACTGTTCGTCAGACCAACGCGTTTCGCGGGACACGGACGAATGACCCCACCCTTCCATCAAAGCCATCTTTTATGTTAAAATGAGGAGACGACCGAGCATTGTGTATTTTGTAATCGCAGAGCGACTGAATAAATTACATTTTACTGATACATCAAATGAATTTGAGATCTGTTGGGAAAAATTACTTTTTTTCCTGCGCATCTTCATAGTTCGTTCAGGTGTTGCTTTTGATTACTTTCATGTAACAAAGAAATAAAAAAGAAACATATTCAAAAAGAAAAATTAAATAAAACTAAAATTCATTTATTTGGAATATTAGCCGAATGATTATTGTACTAAATTTATAAAAAAATGTTTGATGTTCAACTTTTTTTTATTATTTTGCAATTGCATACGTCATTGTATGAAGTAATTCGTTATTCATTGAATTCAAATATTTAGCAATATTTGTTGTTGCAGTGTACGTCGAATATTCAAAATAAGTTAGATGAGTCGTGCAAAAAGTTTCTTTTTGATCGAAGTGCAAAAGTTGATTCTACGTTTTTTTCCGAAAATCAAAAGCTTTTCAGCAGTGCAATTAAAATTGTTTAACGTCGTGTTTGTAGATGTAACAAAGTTAACAGCTATTCGTGAAGTACCAACCTGTTTTGTAACGGGAACGTAATACAAAAGTAAAATACTTTCAGCATGTTTTTCGTAAAATTCATCCTTTTTTTTAAATTTTTTTAATGGCAAACGGCATAAAATTGGAAAACTAACTAATCGACGTCCGTCGAAGCGGGTCTCGTTGCAAAACATGCAGTCACACTTTTTACCATTTTACATCCGTGTGTGACGTAATAAGTTTCGGTAAATCATCAACTGAAAGGGTAAATACGTTTGGCCGAGTATGGAATTAAATACGATAATAATTTTGCAGTCAAAGATTAATAATTTAAACATCGAATTAGACGCTCATTAATTACTATAGTTATAAATACAATTATTCAAGAATGCATTGACATGTAAATTGTAAAACTCGGTAAATAGAAAATCGACCGAGAGATACACGGCGGAAAAAACTACAAAAGCTGATAATGGTTAGAAAATGACGGCAAAGTTGTTGCATTGTTTAACAATTTCTGACGCGTCTTGAAATACGTTATGAAACGATAATTGAAACGCAACAATATAATTAGCGAATACTTGCAGTAATTTAATAATACCTACACATTAGTTGTGGGTATGAAATTTCGCTTTACACTTAACTTTCAACAATAATATATACCAAACAGCGCACATAGGAATTGCGCAACCGACATTAGCATTTTATTCACATTACGGCACATGACGGCAGATTCACATGCTCATGCATCCTCATCTACACTCGAAATTTGAATAGCCGAAAGCCATGTATAACGAAGAATCACAATTCAGAGCAATTGATTTACCGATAATTGAGTCTGATTTGAATTATTATTGATAATGCTTTCGCTGACTCTAACGCAATGTTAACAAATGTATCGCGTGTAGAGAAACAGGATCGAGACAAGATTACAAACTTTGTTTCCAAAGGAAGAGGAACAGCTGATATTTTCAAAGAAAAATTATTATGGTGATTTTCCGTGTGATATGATGGTTATGTACTGTCGATAAAGCGGGACTTTTCTTTGGCACAATATCCAAATAAAATTTATTTTAAGATTGTGGAAAGGTATATTATTAATATTTACAGAGAAACATTGAATTTAATTTTTCCCTTAAATAAATATGATGATCAAATATGTTTTGCAATGTAGAATTTTCACGCATTTAAACGTAACAATTTGAAAAGTCTTTGAAATTTGGGCAAAAGATTAATATTCGCAATAGCTTTTAAAGTTTTTTGTTTGAATACATTTTATTCAATTTGCTTTATAGAAAAGAAATATGAAGAATATTTTTCTCAATGTTAGATTCCTATTCATAAATGTGTTTGGTTATTACTATAAATCACAGAAAACATCAAATCAGACAGTATCTTGGGCCATAATAATTTTTTCTTCTCAATATATGTATGGTTCGTTTTGTAAATACTATATTTTGTATTTATTTTATTTATTTTTTTATACTACAGTTCTTTCTTGCTCTCATTATTTTATATTTTTAAATACATTCATCGAAGAAACCCGAAATAGAGACATCGAAACAGTTATTTTTCTGATCATGATTTAAGAACGACGACACACAGGAAATAAACACGTGAAAAGTCCAAAACAGTTTGCAAAACCGCAGACATTTCCGTAAGTCGTACCTTCCATCACGGAACTGAGATAAAATAAAGAAGACCGTCTTGATTCTTATGTGGCGCGCGCGTATTGCAATGATAAATAATGAAGCGCCTGTTTGTTCTTCCGTGACAAACGTAATGTCTGACTTTGCCAATGGCGTACGTCCTGGATGCGCGCGGGTATGAAATTTTAGGAGAATTCGAATGTGAAAACACGGAAGCAAATCCTGACATGAAAAGACGTCCGGCTGCATTTCTACCTTGCGTCACAAACGCGAACGTTAATCTTGGTTGTGATCGAAACCACTTTGATGAGCGAGCACATTTTAAATAACAATTTCCTGCTTTTTAATGAAATTTGTTAAAAGTCGATCTAGGCAACATTTTTTTTCTTGTATATATACATATTCATAATAAAATCGGCGATTGATATATGATGTATATATTCTTTCAATCGTGATTCGAAAAGTTATATATTTTGTCGACTATGAGTTTGTACGTCACCTTTGAAGATGAAACAGCGGTGACTATAAACCGAGAAAACCGTACTGTACCGATTTTATTTTGTGAAAAAGAGAATATAAATAGTAATTTCGATATCTGTGCCGTAACTTATGTTGCTTTGAGAACGAATGCTATCAGTATTGTCAAAAGCGAAACCTCCAACTCAAGTAAGTTAAATAACACGTTCGACTTTATTTTTCATTTTCAAAAATACGTACATAAAGAAAGGAGGAATGCTGCTGCTACTTATTTTGTATTTCAAATAAAATCTAACTGTTAACGCTAAAGATCATAGCTTTCATAGTTTCATAGTTTTTTAATAATTTAGGCATAAAAATTAGCTTGTAACAACATTCATATTGATACTAACTTTGAAATATCAACCCTAATTTTTTTTTATTTGAAACAATTAAAAAATTTTGCATCAGTATACAAATTACGAACTTCTCACTTCACTGTTAACGTATAACCATGTACTTAGAACCCCCACATTCTCAAACAGATTTAAAAGTCCCAAAATTACGAGCTAATTGAAGACTTATTTTGAACCAAGTTTATAACTTTTAAACCGCGCAAGATTGCGTAGGAAACAAATTTTTCAATGGCAATGTTGGATAAAAATTTAATTAGCACCCCCATAACAGCTGTATATACCGTATAACGATTTTACGTCACTCAAAATTAAGAGCTCTTTAAAGACTCTAGAATGCCTGTAATGTAAATTTTTTATTTTAAAAATGAACGAACAAAATTAAAGATAGCCGTCAATTGTATAAAAAAAATTCTAGCTACACGACACCTTAGTCCTTAATTAGTCTTTAAATATAAACTTAGCCATCATGTATAAAAATACATTTTTCGACATAAACAGGAGCCAATTTTATTTTATGGATATTAAATTAGCACCCCCACTCCCCATCCATGAAGCCATTTCGGAAAACAATTTTTTTCACTCCCAAAACTGGCAAGGGGGTAGCCTTGGATTTTCGATAAATAATGAAAATTTTACGATAGTCGTCAGATCCAGTTAAATTCGACGTAATTCACTTCTCTGCATCTCAGAGAGTGTACAGACAAAGTTTCAGACACTTTGGTCATGTGGAGACTGAAATTGGCAAAATGCATTTTCGCCATTCTATCCATTTGAGTCGAAAATCCAATAATTCTCGACTATGAAAATGGTCGAGTTTCGAAATTGCTTTTTTAGCGCTACGAGTATGTTTTCCCTCTTTTTTGCTCATAAAAATGAGCGCAAACTGGTCCCCGAAGCGATTCCGGAAAAAAAGTTTTTTCAAAACTGGGAAGGCCCAAAAAAGCAAGAAAGAAATACTTCTTGAATCGTACGTAATCTAGCGTGATCAAAAAATTATAAACTTTGTCTAAAATTAGTCTTTTAAAAGTCTTTTAAAATTTCGGGTCGTTTTAATCTAAATTTAGAGAAAATCAGGGTGCTATGTACATGGTCATTATCAACGTTATTTGTTTGATTTCATTGTGCTACATGTTTGAGTTTATGGTTGAATTGTTGCTGTGCAGTGCTGCGCATTCAAGCAGCGCAAATTGAGATGGCTTTCGATACGTATAAACACCCGTAGGGTCACTATCTACCATACAATGTAAGAGCAAATCCAACAGTTTAAACGTGTTTGGTTCAAAAGTAAGGTTTAATAAAAATTGATACTACTTATTATCTGTTTGAGGCCTCATTTTATATTTATTGTGAGGCGTTATTTTATATCGTTAAATTAATATTGCGAATTTACTGAAGTACATTAGTCTTGCGATTTGGTGCAGATTTCAAATAACTTTCACTGAAAACGTTGACTGCATAGATAGTACCTCACAAAACGCAAAATTGAGCATTGACTCACGCAATTACTCTCAAATTGTCAATTCATCTTGTGCCAAACAAGGAGGATCAACATACATTATTTATTTCTGACTGACATAGTGAAATTTCAAGTGCAGCGTGCGTTTGATCTTTCATCGGCAGGAAATAGCCAATGAAAGATGGTAGGAGCAGGAAGAAAGGGTGAATAATAATATAGAAGCTGAAACGAGAGAAACAGAGAAGGGGACAGTGAGCGTGATAGAAGAAGAGGGAACATATCGTTCGAGCTATGATGCACACGAGTTCTTCGTTAGGGATTGGTTTAACGTCGTGGTGAGGCATGTCCCTCGGGATTAAATCAAAGCTCTGCGAAATTGCCGCGAAAGCTGTAGAATTTCAATAGCGCCCCTGGCAAACTACCACAGCATACCGTTAAGTCGCCGAGACAGCGCTATATATTAATTGTAATAGAAAACAAATCACTCATGCTTTTTATC
>JABFOV010005424.1:0-12070 GCA_022817685.1 Aradophagus sp. ZL-2020
GTGCTGGGAAAAGTGTAACAATTTCCCTGTCGGGTGGGCTGTCATTCAGGCTCCTGTGAATGCACCTCGTGACTTGCAAATCATATTGGAAAAAAAAGTAATAGCAAATATTTTTAACTGTAAATTGACACACCGTGAAACGAATTACGATTTTTTGTATTTTCATACGTTTGTCTAATGTTAGGATAATTATTTGTTTGACTTTAAGACGTGTTAACTTTTGAAATTATGCATAAATATGTTATTAGGAAAAAGTTTTCAACAGTTTTTTTCTTTCCTTTTTTTTTTTTTTTTAATTTCTTAGTGACGGATTTTAATTCAATCTTTTAAAAAGAAAACAAACTGGATAACGAAGTTTAAATTCTAAACTTAATGCCAGAATTAGATATTTAAAGATTTTATGAAAAAAAGATTACTAAACAATTATGTTTTATTTAATTGAGTTAAATTTAATAACAAATCGTACTGTTTTTTAATTTTTAATTTTTTTAATTTCTATAGTAATTTTGTGTGAAAAATCTTTATATACCAATTATAAATAAATTACGGCATTTTTCCACCTATTCTCTTTATAACAAACACAAAAAAGACAAAAGAAGAAAATTAAAACCAGCAACAAAATTTTTAAAAACATTAAATACGGTGTTGCTTTAAAGAATCAACAATGCAGTTTCATCCGAAAAGAAACAACTCATCAACTTGGTCGTGTTAAAAGATAAAATAAACACTTTCGCTACTGTCTGTGAATTCTTCCGTTGCAACTGACAAATCTTTTATCAAGGACCACCTTGAAGATGTTCGCAGAAGCAGATGCTTGGCAGCTGACAAGTGCCGGCCAAGCCGCGCGCTGTTAAAATCAACTTCTAACGAAGCAAGTGTAAATGAACCTTTACGTTTAAAATGAAAAGTATTTTACAAGTTGTTACTGTTATCGACCATTCAAAAACGATCAAGACAAGCGTACGTCATGCGCGGAATTTTCAACCGTTCTATTTTCGCGACGGATCATCGACGCCCAAATTAGACGTAATTTCATTAGTTCAAAAGCACGTCAAACGACTCAATTTGCAGTTTTGCGAACTGTCGACGAGAGTACGTGGATGATCAAAAAGTTGAACGCAATCGAACGTGGAATGTGCCACTTGACAACGAATTCGTTAACATTGTTTACGAACGGAATCTGAGCGCTTCGCCAAAAAAATATACATAAAACATTTTCATAAAACTTGGGCTTCGTAATTAACAATCGCAAATTAATAACATAAAATCATGAACAACGAGCGATCGTACGTCTATTTCGCGAATACGAGGCACTCGATTCAATTATCAGTCGGATTGCAAATTGAGTTTCGATTAATTTCGTCGCAATAAAATTAGTTTATATTTAATTTAATGTATTTCTTAATTAATCGACTTTCGACTAATTTCATTGCCGAATTAGGTAACGCGTTCAATTTATTGTCAAGTAAAAATAGTTGATTTTACCGCGGCAAATTGTTAAAAAAAAAAAAAACTTCAAAGTGACTTAAACTTTTGTTACATAAACATAATCGAGCAATTCTATCAGGTTGAAAGAACCTTGTACATTTTTTTAATTCCAAACGCTTCCTCTTTGTTCGAATACAAAAGTATTGGCACGGAAAAATAATTTTTCCAAAACTAAAATTGATAAGAAATATTTATTCCGAAAAAAATAACAATTTCGTCGACCTCCAGCAGCTGCTGAAAAGTCGAACTAAATCAGTCATTAACCCCGTAATCGGTAGTAATTATGTTTTCATTTCCCGTAACCGAAAATAACTTACGCGGAATTGTCGGTCCGGGGTCTTTTATCGCGCTTGATTTAACGGCTCGCATGAACGAGAAATTCCTTCCTCGAGAAATTACGCGTGCGCGCCGTAACTCGGCGTATTTCTTCTCTGTTATTAAAAATCGAGAACGCCAACTATCGCCAAGCAACGCGAATACCGATGGCGGGCATTCGCGTGGTAAGAAAAGCACAAAAGTGGGAAAATCGAGGGGTACAAGGGGGTCGAAATGGCGAGCGGTTAGATCGTTTTGTCGGGCGTATGGCAACAAATGTGACAACGCGATTCGATGTCGCGCGATGGAAATTATCGGTTATTGGCAATCAGGCTTTAAATGCCGCAACCGGGATTGTCGGATTACGCTTGACGAATAATCGAAATGAATGAGGGAGTAATGAAAACGAAATTTAATTGCGCTTTGTTATGGCTGCGGGTTTTAATGCCCGCGTCGCCCGTGAAACACGCAATGAATTTGAGACGTTTCTTTTCCGTTTGATGGCGCGTTTTAGTATCGCGTTTGATAGCAAATGGACATTGACGAATGGTAAAAGTTCGATTGCATGGAACATTTTTAATTGGACCATTCTCAGGCCATTCTGCGATAAAAAAGTGGCGTGAGTAAAATTTCGTTGGCTGTTTTTTCTCTTTCTTTTTCCTTTTTGCGCGGTTTGTTATGTAAATTTTGTAAAGAAAATATTGTCACGTGTTTAATTTGTGATTGCAAAAATGGTTCTGCTTGTGGGGCAAAATGTCATTGAATGCTATATTCATTTTCCATCGAGTGTTTACCGGTACAATTTGAACGTCGACCGATAAATACATCACGATATGGCATATTTAGTTCGCGCTGTGCAACAGTCTATTGTGACGTCACAGATGCACGGTAAGCAGTTTTGTAAAATAATAACGTTTCGGAATGTGCAGTTACTGGCAGTTGATCGAAATTAGAGAGTACTGTGTAGAAAACAAAAATGAAACTTTTAATGAGCACAACAAAAAAACAAATTGAATTAATTAAAAATTTTAGTACTTTTTAACTATTTGTTTTTTTTTAATTCTAGTATTTTTAACTTAAAATAGTCAAACTCTAATAGTTTTACTAATTCCAAGCAGTTTTAAACTACTAAACTCCTGAATTTGAATAATTTGTAAAAGACTCCTTTTTGCGATGTGAATAATTGACTTAGCAATAAAATGTATTTTGATTTCGAATCCGCGAAACTTTTTTTTCTTTTTGTGCAACAAATTGAAACTATAAAACGTATCAAATCTGAATAACAGACTTGGACCAAAAACTGAATAGCACTGTATATATAAAATTGTATACATAAAAACTTATCGACATAAACGAATAACAACTGCACGTATACAATTTCCAATATAGTTAAATTGAAATCAACAATTCTTATTTCACTGTATCATTATCACACATAGCTCAGATTTCAACGCATCATCCTCGTACAATGTACTCGACTTTATTCGTTTCGACTGAAATTCGCGAATCAAAACAGCGCCAGAAAAACACTTGTCAAGGAAAACTGCCCTTATTCATAAAACCCGCATTCTTTGGATTCCGCTCCTGGATCGCAAATGCTCGACCTTTTGACTGTTATGTAAATGTGTTCTTCGGAAATATCGAGAAAATGATTCAAAGAGCCAACAGTCGGACGAAAAAGTGTAGCGGGAAATAAATGATAAACTCGCCGGGCATTGGCACTTTACGTTGCGGGAAACGC
This sequence comes from Aradophagus sp. ZL-2020, assembly GCA_022817685.1. Taxonomy (NCBI): domain Eukaryota; kingdom Metazoa; phylum Arthropoda; class Insecta; order Hymenoptera; family Scelionidae; genus Aradophagus; species Aradophagus sp. ZL-2020. Next base: position 3,545 of record JABFOV010005424.1, read on the forward strand.
GGGCCTCGCTACTGCGCGGCTTTATTCAATTTCGAGCGTTAAAAAAGGAGACGGCTCTCGAGGACCGCGCGCTCTTAAAAGGATGACTATCTACTTCGTTCGCGTCACTCCTCGGCAATGAATGAATGAATTCTGAAGCAGCGCGCGCCCCAGGGCACCGCGGCTCTTTAGCCAATTTTGAGTGTGACGTTTTATCGAATGAAAATGGCTCCGAGGCAGAAATTACTGGGATCTCCTTCGAGCGCGCTCCATCAATTTTTGTTCCTTCGTTCATTTTTATTTTAGTATATCGGATAATAAATCATCCCGGGCGTCGTGTCTGAAAACTGCATTCCTGTTTTCATTCGATCTTCCGAATTACCGCCACTATCGCGCGTATCAATTTCACTTGATAAATGAAATTGCGTGTCTTTTTTCCGATCTTGTGTTCTTCGTGAAAGTGGATGTCGGCGTTCGTACTTTTCTCACGATTTTCCGCAGTTTCGGTTGGAACAAAAATAAAAAAGTACATGGCATTCAATTCTTTGTTTTTAATTTTCGTTTAAAACATTTTGCTTTTATACTGAGTGTTAAAATGATTGCGAGGATTCGGGTACCCTCTTTGAGTTTATAAACAATAAGAAGCGAACAAATTTTGGTGAATCAGAATTGTTCCATTCAATATTGCCAGAAACGCTGTTTCGTTCGTTAAATAAATTTAATACTCAGACGAACTTGGCACAATTGTCAAGTCTTATGTGTTTCGGTTATTCAAGTTGTTATCGACATTATTGCTCGTTCATAACTCGATCTGACAGATCGGTCGCGTTTTCTGACCCTTCACCGACCAATATTAATTTTGCCTTTGTTTCCTATACGTTCGATACAAAAATTGCTTCTACCTTCCAATCGAGTTACAACAAATGAGCCAAATAAGTCGCGCTTGATTTATTTAAAAACAAATGATTTATTCTTTGATTTTTAAATTTAGGTTTTTAGTTTAATAATATTATTTTGCTTTCCTATTTTTCCTTCTGTTTATTTTCATATCGTGCTTAATAAGGTTTAATCGGTGGCTCATAAATATTCGATGTCATAATATTTTGAAATGTTATAGAGATAATATTATTAATGTTATCAATTGCGAATTTTACGACAATACGTTGTTAAGTCCAAAAACGTCAAACGTCGCTTCCGATAACAGGACGATAACACCATGCCGCCAATATTTCGCATCTCGCTGCATAAACTTAAGAAGAGGTGACTTAATTGATAATGAGACATGCCCATCTGCAGGGTAAATGAAAATCGACCTTTGCGCTTAATAACGTTACCCTTAAAAAGACTTCTCAACTTTGAAAGATATTAAACTCGACACTTTTAGAGCACGTTAAACTTAATTATTAGAAAATGATTTCATGAACCTCAAAAGAAAAAAAAATACAAAGCTAGGATCAACGTGATGATTACGTTTGAGACATTTTTTCTATTACTTTTATTATTATAATTATTGACTTTGTTGTAGGAAAATGAAATGGCCTTAGGATTTTTATTAACTTTTTTATGAAGTAATAAGAAAGCTTGTTGAAATGAAAAAAGAAAGGAAGAAAGAAAGAAAAAATCAGACTGTTTGTACGGTTACAGGAACTGAACCGATATTGTAAAAGTGAACATTATTCATATCAAGAAAATGATGTATAATAAAACATAATGAAAATTCCAACGTGTTTATTGGTCAAAGTAAAGGAATCTAGCAATGCTGTTAGCTGAAATTAATCACAAAACGATACTGTAGACATTTTACGATTTGATATATGTAATATATAATCGCGGTTATTTAATAACAAGTGTAGTGTCAAACAAAATATGGTTTTTTTAGTAAAATTATCTAAATTAATAAATTTTATTTCGTTTTCATTTATCACTTTTTAATTTTAAATATATAATCTTCTGCTTTTATCAATATAAATCAAATATTCTGACCGTGTAAATACAGAATGATCATTTCTTTTTGTATAATGAAACATCTGACCAGTAGAGATATTACAATGGGTATTACAACGGATTAAATATAGTCAATGTTATATGAAATTGAATAGTTTAACATGGTATTTACTTTTCATCTAATAAGATTAATTTCGGAAAAGTCCCAATTCTATCAAATCAACGTCGAATTAATACGAAATCATTCCCTTGATCGTAATTTCAATTTCGTTATTTAAAAAAAGAATGCAAAGTTGACTTCAAACACCGAAACGCCAATTGCATTTCATCACTGCAAAATATTTCGCTAATATTTTTAACGTTCGTTTGAATATCAATCAAAGGTATCGTATTTGTAAACTGGAAAAATTTGTTATTTGTTCGTAATATTTTTACAAAATCACAAAACCATTTTATTTACGATAACAAACACGTTGCATAACCGAGGGTCGTAGATCCCTGAATAACAAAGCTTGATGAATCGCAACGAATCCAAGTGAAGCGACACCGACGAGCTCGAGCGTACGTATCCATCAACCGGGATTTTTCTCATGGATTAATTTAGTGCGAAAAAAGAAAAGAGCATTAATAAGTAGCAAAGTCGTCGTGATTTCTGATGAACGAAAATTATTCTTACCAATTTCACAATTGATTAAAATAAAAAAAAGTGAATATAAAATAAATAATTATGTATATAACTATATCCATCCTGTATGGTAAAATTGTAAAAAGATAGCAATAATTATATTAACATGATAGATTATATCTCGAAAGTATTACAAAATTCCGTAATTTTGTCTAAGTGAAATTAAAAATTCTTTAATAAACACTTTACAAAATGTTCTCTTAAAGAAATCAAAACCAAACATCATGAAATCATTTTTTATACGTTAAAACCACAAATATAGAACGAGCTGTTATTTTTCGAGACTTCGATTTTTTTCGCAAAAACGAATTTCTCAAATGTAGGATGAGACGAGCAATCCCGGCACGATTTGGCGGTGAACTGCCGGAGTATGAAATTACAACTCGAATAACGTGAAATGGCGCAATAGGAAAAGCCTGGCGATAAATTAACCGCAGCGTTCGTTCGATCGTTATGAAGTATAAATGAAACGTCGGTAAAAGTGTCGTGAAAAGGTCCGACGGACTTGAGTGCCAATCATTCGTTACGTCTCGACAATTAATTCGTCTTTAACCCGATCGCGAAAAGTTGAAAGAAGTGTTCTGTCGAGGTTTGGCGTGAATTTACGAGCGTTTTTTTTTTTTTTTTTTTTTTTTTTTTCAAAAAGATTCGGGCATAATTTTTAATGTTGCCGCGAGACGTCACTCGCATTTTTCCGACCAGGAATTTCCATTACGTTCACATTCGAACGCCATTAACAATATCGTCAGCATTGTTTCGTTATATCAGAGTTACGTGGACGCGACAAATATACGGTAGAAAAAAATACGCAGCGGCGCTCTGACGAAGAGACTTGGCTCGCAATTAAAGAAAACAAGCGAGCAGCATCTCGGACATCGCTCGTGGAATCCCGCTGCTGATTTTATTTGACCCCGTTTTTGCCGTGGGAGGTGGGGGTGAATGTGCTAAATGAAAGACTGAATAATACGCCGTTCTTTCTCATCTTATTTTCGTAAACATTTCATAAGCGTTCGAAGATGAGATTCATAACGTAGCTTCCGATAGATTTTTTAATAAGAAAATGGAATGATTATGTTCGAGGCATTTAAATAATCCTTAGAAATTTACTTAGTATTCGGAGTTACTCGGGAATAATAAAGTGTAGAATAATGTTTGCGAATTTTTATTATGCAAGTATTCACTTTTTAATGGTAAATTTTTGAATGCTTAATGTTTTGGAAAATAGCCTTCTGGACAAATATATTGGAAAAAAATATTTATTTGGTTCAACCAAATCATTTCATTGAATTTCTTGACGTTAACAAAAGATACGAGTAACAATTTATTCTGTAACATTGCAATTGCTAGAGTCCTTCTTTTCCCGCAAGATCATTATAAAACCGATAACGAAATGAATTTTCAATCTGATTCAAGGAAAATATGATTGTTATTATCAATATAAACGCAAAGACAGTTGCACGCGCAAACTTATTGGCGCACAGTTGTTCTTCGCTCGAAATGTCAACAGACCCATTAAACTAACAATAAGCATTTAGCATGTAAACATAAACACTGAATTTACCGTCGTGCAAACAACACCACGTTTCGCTAAGAGAGGGGAAAATGAAAATAGAATTATCCGTGTGACAATACAGACAAAAAAAATTGAATGAATGAAGATCGATTGAAAGAATAAAAGAAAGGAAGAAGAGAAAAAGTTATGGGCAAGAAATAGAAGACGAGGCCTCAATAGCAAACGTCCCTCTTGCAATGTTTTGTTCCTCTCGAGGACTTTTTTTTTCTTTGCCCACCGCCATCTGGATGCAGCATCGACGCCACAAGTAAGAGTAGAGAAAAAGGTATAAGTAAGTAGAGAAGAAGCAGAAAAGAGGCAGGGGGGGGTGGAGGCGTATAAAACATTCAGGAAGCCGTGAACTTGTGAATAATGCAACGCTACGGAAATGGACCGCTTAGGCGATTTAAATCTCATAAATGCATCGCGCGGTCTTCCCACTCCTGATTTACCTTCTGCCCTCGTCTTGGGTTCAAGGACGTACTATGACGGATTTTGTATTAAAAAAATCCAACGTAGTTTACAGGGTGTGATGACCGTAAGATGTTTGCAAAAAATTAACAATGCATTTTCTTGGGAAAACAAAAAGAAAAAGAAGGCTCTATGTTTTTACTGAAAATGAATTTTCTATACGAATGATGTTTTATTGTCAAGAAATTATAACTTGAAAAAATTTTCATAAAGTGAAATTTAATTTTCCACTTGTTCTCCTTCAATATTTTCTATGCGAAGAAAAAATTTTTTTCAACATATTCTCCTCTAATTCTTTCACAAAAAGATTACAGAAAAGCTTAAAATAAAATACCAGCATGAATGAAATGATAAACGAAATTTGTTCTAATTTCTTCCAACCAACTTCCCACCAGTCGATTTTAATTACTGGGATAAATTAAATCTAATTGAAACACGATCGTTCACTTTGAGCGCACGCGGAAATTCCGTATGAATGGTAGCGTTTGAAAATTTTTTTTAATGATGAGCTGTGGGTGATAACACGTATGCATAATTACAAGGATTAGCGACGAACTCTTGGCGCTCGTTTAAAACGTTTCTTTTGCCGGCAAAAATACGTTGCACGAGGAAATGAAAACGAAGCTCCATTCACTCGTGCCGCTCTGAAAATCGAGTCGAAAAGCTTTTCGAAGTACCGAGGCGGCAACGTAACTCTCTTCGCCGACTCGCTTTTTGTACCGATTTAGGTTGGCAAGCTTTGAATTCGAAATTGAATCGCCGAATATCGGGGTCGCGTCAGTTCGAAATCCATATAGAAATTTGCGTTCATTCATCGAGCACATATTTTTACTTATCTGGATATGAAGTAGATACAGTGTTACTATATTTTTAATATGAAATATAATAAAATATTTTGCAACTAAGGACATAAGTAACTCATCTCGAGCGAAAATAAGTATTGCCAACTGACGTAGCATTAATCTGACGAAATTCTGAATTGTAATCGCGAGCCTGCCAGACACATGCCGTACTTCTGAAGTCTGGCGACAGTATGGCATACGTCTGGCTCGTCGTTATTAAAAACGACTTAGTCGTTTTTAAGTTTTTCCGCGCGACAGCATAATCACCGGAGTAAATTTTAAATGGTATTGTCAGTTTCATTTTTAATACCACTAGAACATATTCATTTTTTCAAATGCAGTATTTGAAATTTGTATACGAGTTTACCATAAAATTACCTTAATTAAATCGTTCTATGAATTGAAAAAAAAAAAAAATCATTCCGTTGAAATATTGAGCAAAATGGACAAACGGGAAATTTGAGTGGGGAAGCAACTCGACAATAAAATTCCGTGGTGTCTGCGAGCGAGCGAGCTCGTGTGCGGCCTCTCGACAATCTCAATAACTATTCGCAACCCGAAAGTCCTTCTTTGCCGTCGAATCGGCTCGTTAACGTTAATTAACGTACTAGAGCCCGGATTTCGGACGTAAATCGGCTCTTCATCCACTTTTTGATCGAATTAAAGAAAAGTCCAATCATGGTTAATCTCTAACACCGCGATCAACTCAATTGTTAGTTTTTCGTAAAAAAAACACACACAAACGCAAAAAAAAGAGATGGAAAAAAGGGTAGATCTCTGATAACTTTGGGACGTTCGAGTGAAATTAATAGTCTCGGATTTGATAAATGGACCGGATTATACGCCGATTCCAGAGATTTAATTCCCCGATTCGAGCGTCATTGACTGACCCGGAAGAAATTGTTTTAATAACCTTTGAAATTAATAGACTTCCACGTAAATTCATTTCCCGAACAACATAGAAACTAGCTATGTCGTAAGTCTGTAAACAATCTCAATAACCACGCCATTTGAGTATGTCTTTCATGAATCAATATCAATGCATAAAACTCAACCCTCCTCGACGTTTAAAGGTACGAATGTGAGTTAATCTGGACGGTTCATTTTACGCTGGATATAACATAACTCATTAACTTGGCGCGAAGTTTCTTGGAAATTGCGTAATTTGATCTCCAAGCAGTATGTGTAAAGGGAATTTCACAGTTGCGCCGCTAACAAAAAAAAAGGGTAGAAAATAGAAAAAAATAGAAAAAAATAAGGAAAGTTCCGCGTTTGCTGGTGTAGTTAACAGTCGAAACTTGTTTTTAACTTTACACCGTGGCACTTAAACTTTTATGCGACTATGTAGAAATCATTATAAATTTTAATATCGGTGGGCGGGAAGTTTTTTACACGCGGCATTTTCGATTAACGAATGCAGCCAAGTAATGGTTGCGCGCAACGTCCGCTTAGCATTGAAATTTGCTTCGTAACTTACCGACGAGCGTAGAGGGAAAAACAAGCCACTCACCTGAAACAAAAGAAAAACGGATCGCATGTTATTCCAAAGGCACAGTTAAGTTCAAAGTTGGGACGACAAATGTTACGATTAAATGGAATTAGGTTCGCGATCGGGGCGAAAAGGAAGTTGTCTATAAATTCTCGAGTGTTATGCAGTTTATATTCGGGGCATAACAATCTCGCGAAGAAAAGTGCAAATAAAAAATATCATAAATGCACTTTACGGTGATCTCGGATACGGGCGTTTGCTCTCTTGGGGAAGGGTTTGAAAGAATATATAGCTATAGATCTTGCTTTTTACGCGAAATCGTTTAAACAATTGAACGTTCGTGCTGTGAAGGTTTTTATAAAATTGGAAATTCACTGCTAGGACGTTTTAGTAATTTTTAAACAATGAGTCGAACTTTTTTTCAGTAGGGATATAAGTTATAATTTATGTACATTTTTTTAACTTGGGCGATTTCCTCTTTGAATAAATAAAGAAATAAGTTGTAGCGGATTCTAAACATTTCGAAGTTGTTGTAACATTTTTATGTATGTAAAAAAGTTTACAACATCGATGTGTTTACAAGTTTAAAAACATGTATTAGCTGTAGAATGTACCAAAGTCGATTTTGAAAGTAATTAAAGTTGACATTGAAAAACGAAGAATACGATTCTGTATTAACTTTCATTTAATTACATTCGAAAAACATAAATTTCTATTTAAAATATCAAAAGAAAAACTTCCCGTACATTTCAACTTCGGACTAACTTCAAAAATATAGTTTAAAAGTACGGACATTTTTTTTTTTTTTTTTTTTTTCTGAGAGAGAGATAATAACTCAAAATTATGTTTCTTAAATGTAATTAAGCGAAATTTCATAAACAATCGTGCCATTTCATTCTTTGCATATTTTGGCATCAGTATTAACATTCAAACTTTGTCATCCAATTTGTTCTCCTCTTAAGGTCAAAGTCCTTACCACGTTTTGTTACTGATTAACGTGAAGTGGCCCGTCGAAAAACAACACTGAAAAGCAATTCCGGTTTCACGATCGGTTGAAAGATGCAATTAAACAAAACACGCAGCCGATTTGGGCATCGCTGACTAATTAATGGATAAATCGACATGCAATATCGGCGATAATTTCTCTTACACGGAGGAACCGGGTTGATATTAAAACGACAGGGAGATTGAAAGCACGACGCGATACACAGGGACGAATCCTATCAAATATTTGTCTGGCGATATGTGCTCTATCGCGCCGGCCGCTCTACATGAATCATTAATTAAAAGAGATTAAAAGCATATACAATCACCGGGCAATATATCGATTATGTTAAACGCCGAGCGGAACGTCAGGATAAAGGGGCGAATCGGACGAGAACATGGCAGAGGATGGTTGAGGGAGGGGGGGGGGGGGGGATGCGAGTGCCGCGATAAAATGAAGACGCAGTTGTCGGCAGGAATTTCGAAATAAAATCAACACACCCTCCCTCTTATCACACCCTCCTGTCTCGCATGATTCTTCTTGGTTGTCTTCTGGTTAGCTCGTACGTGCTTACACTCA
>JABFOV010005425.1:0-12069 GCA_022817685.1 Aradophagus sp. ZL-2020
CAAAAAGATTATAATAAAATAACAGATTATACATATAGGAATTTATATATGTATTTTTATAATTAAATTAAAAAAAACCAATTTGATAAAAAAAAAAGTTTTTTTCATAAAGTTACTGTTTTATGATAATTATTTTTAAAAAAAAAAAAAATATGTATAATTTTTTTAAAATTTAATTTAATTTTATATTTTATTTTTTTTTTTTTTTTTTTTTTTTTTTTTTTTTTTTTTTTTTTTTTTTTAAGAAATTGATGGACACCCTGCTTAGATGATCATTAAAGTTAGTGTAAACATTAATTGAAATAATCATATCGTGCTTTCTGCTATAGATATATAATTTAATTTACTTAAATGGCATTAAAAGGAGGGGGGAAGAAGATTATACTTTTAAATGTAATTTTTATTTAGGCTATTTACAACACATACATACAATACGTGACCCTGACTTAAAACTAAGTTACGTTTGTCCGAAATAACGTCTCCGCACTGCTTGAACTTTTTTAGTTTTGATCGTATCATACTATTTGCATTACGCGTGCCACGTTATTTGTAATAATTATAATATAAAATATAAAAAAATGTGTTATTTGATAAACACAAAATATAAGTAATCCTTAACTGACTAATTAATCATAAAATATATCTAATCCTGTTAGAACCTTGTGTTCTTATAGGGAAAACAATATTTTATGTATTCAACATTTCAAGTCCTGTATATATTTGCAAAACAAATCATCTTTTATAATTTATATACTTATATTTATACAAAGTTAATATATTATTATATAATACGTGTTGTTGAATATAACATGTTTTCAAATTTAATGGCACACGAACGCTCTTTTATAAGTGATATGTTACAAATTTCATTCATTAGGAACATTTTGCGTGGAAAACCGCGAACATTGCCATGCTCGCGGAAAACTACACAAATAATGCAGCCATTTAAGATTTCACTCTCGAGTTAATATATTGAGTAGACAATTATCGAAAAGTGACACTGATATAGACAATTGTTTATTGGACAGACTCCAAATATCACGTACGAATGGCGCCAGGAAAATAATTGCACGCTACGCTTAATAAATGTACTTTCAAATCTTTAGTGGAAATTCATTTTGTTTGTTCAATTTTTAATTAGAAATTAAGAATTGCAATTTCAGAAAGAAAGTATATTTCGGAATGCAAAAAAGAAACAGTCAATGATGATGTTTGCATATCTCCTGGCGCTATTCAAATTTGGAAAACAAAACGCTCTTTATTCTCCACTTGTTTGACAACAAAAGCACAGACAAATCAATTACCTAATAAGTTTATTAATAATGGTATGTATACACTTTGAAGGACATTGAAAAATCGTATATTCTAAACTATTTATTGATTACGCTGTGTGTCTATCGTATTTTATTTATGTACAATGGTTCAACCGCCTTGGTAATTAACAAAACTGCTTCAATAATCGTTGTTAAGAAACCAACATAACATTAGCGCGTATTGACTACAAAATCCAATTCTTTTTTACATCCAATGGTCACGCAAAAAAAACGTCGGGGTAAAATTTACGCGATACAAATTATTTCGTTTAACACTGGTTCAATCCAAACGTAGGAAAACATTTTTAATATCAACACCTTAATGAAATTAAGGTATTTGATCAAGCGATTTGATTGGGTTGATAAAAACAGGCGATTAATCATTCCAAGAATTAGAATAAAACAAAAAGAAAGAAAAGAAAAATTAATTGGGACTAGATTTCGACTAGATGAGTATAGTCGTAAACATTATATCGACTTATCCGACGAGCAGCACTGGTTTTTCTCATTGCCTCGGGTAAAAGTACCAAAGAGTTGACAAAGTGTGCAACGTTGGCTCAACGGCGATTTGTTTTCTTTTTTTTTTATTTTATTTTATTTATTTATTTATTTCAATCGCCTCTGCTCTATTGCAGGTGTAAAAGTTGTATTCACCTCAAACTCTTTTTGCGGCTTTGTTCATCTTGTCTTGCTTTTTATAGCTTGACTCCGGCAATCGGTTACGTTAATCATTGGAGCGATTCTACGATCGCTGTTGTTCATTTTGAGTTTAATTATTGTTTAACACCGTAGGAAAGAAACGAAGCTCCACCCTCTTGCTTGGGATAAGTCTTCGTGTCCTTCGTGGCCTAAAATTATGTCTGATACTGAAGCATTGGCGCTGCAAGATTGGGGTGGTGGGCTGTGTTCATTCTCAGGGCCGAGATACTTTTGTTGTACCATTCGTCCTCCGCAGACATGCCTGAAATATCCGATTAATATTTGCAGTTACTTTCAACTGTTGAGGGGTACATTCCACTTTGTTGGGTTGTAAGGCTCGAAGTTTTTAGGGAAAAGGGATTACCCTAGTGCAAAATATTCTGGTTTTCAATCAGTAATGTAATTCTATTTATTTTTCTAATTATTTTAATTTTATATTTTATATTTTTTATTTGAATAGAAAAATGTTACATTCCTGGTCGAAAAGTAGAATATTTCTATTATGGGTATGGGTGTTTTCAAATGGGTTTTTTTTTTTTTGTTTTTTTTTGAAAACAGAATTTCTCATTCTTCGTCTAAACGCAAAAAGTATTTGAACATTTTGCCTGCACATGTAGAACTACATCCTCTACACAGTAGGCTAAAATTAACTCAATTTATGATAACAATGATATTTGTAGTGCATAATAATTTAACAAAAAAAAAAAATCAATCAGACTCGTGTGTTTCTTTGAAAGTTAACGTAGCGTTTCCGATGGATATTTTGTTATACAGGCATTGCTCAATTAAAATCCGTCTTAGCGATGTAAGTTTTAAATTAAAGCAGTTTGCCGCGATAATATGAATTTAACGCTCAATAAATTCAAATTGCATCACCGCGGAATAATGAATTACTTAAATCATTATAAATCTCTTAATGGCGTGAAAGAGGCCGACCGGATAGTTAAAGTTAAGTTGTCAGTAAAAACAGATATCCCATTGAAATGGCGCGGAACTGTCAGCAGGCAATTCGCGAATAGTCTTGATTTGATTTAAAAGCGATATTCCATCCCATGCCGGAAATAATGTAAGACGGCGCTGGAGCGGAAATGGAGCGTCTTCGAAGAGACGGGCGTCACGAGACATTCTCGACTCTCGCTATTTCCTGTCCTTCTCTTACCGTATTATTCAATAAAGATTGGCAAGAGGTCAATTCCGAAGATGACCGGACAAGAAGTCGTTCGTCTTGGATTCGAGTTTCCAAGATGCGCCGCATCATACGTGGTGAAATAGGTTCAACAAAATGTACCAAAAGTTATGGTGAACCTGATGTATAATGAGGGCAATTCAACTGAGAAATCATTGGTGGCAGATCAAAATAATTCAGATTAAAAACACAAATTTTCAGGAATAAATATTACATTTTTCACGGTGCTGGAATACCGTAACAATCATACTTTCGCTAAATGTAAAAATAATTTTCAAGAGAAAAATAAATAAGCCTCACGATTTCAGAGAAACTTTGTAATGTGTTTTTGAAATATCTTGTTTAATAATGAAACATAACAGATCTTTGACAGTCGCAATTTATAACTTTTCAGTTTTATGTTTATCGCTGAGTTTCAGAGTGACGAGCACCGTAATCTTTTACTCAAATTTCTCGTAATGCATAATTGCACATATTACAGTAAACATTAGAAAATGTTACAAAATATATCATGTGTTGTAGTAAAAATTCTTTATTATAATTTTTAATTATACATTAGGTTTACGAAAACTTGTAGTAAATTTTGTTGAGCCTTTCTTATTTGTTGTTTATTTTTCCAACAGTCATAATATACGCGCGTTAAATCATCAATTCGATTGACTCTAAATTGTTTTCTGATTTTTTTTTTTTTTTTTTTTTTAATTCAACAGTAGATATTTTGTTGAATCAAACATGATTTACCGTATAATATTTTAAACGTAAAAAGTAGAAGACGTGAAAAGTCGAATATTGATCCATTTTTCTTTATTATAGATTAATAGTTTTGTCCGAACGTTCCTTTCAGTAAATTTAAAATCTTTTATAATTTTTAATGAACAATGGAACCATAATCTTGAACATAAAAAATAACAACAAGATTGTTATTTCATAATTCTGGTTATTTCATTATTATTATTACATTACTACTGTAATAAATAGAATTATGAAATAACAATCTTGTTGTTATTTTTTATGTCCAAGATTATGGTTTCATTGGCTATTTATTTTTGTTTCGATTAACCCATTCATGCCGATTGAGTCATTTTCAACATCAACTTTCGATGTTACAAGAATGTTTCATTGTCAGAAATGCTGCTCCTTCAGTATTAAAGATTTGAATGTAAACAAAATGATAGAAATGATTTAGAACGACATTTGATTATACATTATAAAATGCATTTATATGGAAAATTGAAAAAAAAAGTGGTAGGCATAAATGGGTTAATATGTAGTGTCACTATTTTAATAAAGTTGATTAAACCAGCTGTTGATATCCAAGTATTTTAATCAAGTTTCGCAGTATATACCTGACGAATAATACGATTCAGTTCGGACAGGGTAAACATTCGTTACGACAATGATTTACTTATTTTATTTACGCAATGTTGTTTTCAAAAAGGTTCCTCGATGAACATAATTTTCCCGTTACAAAGAGTTATAATCACAATCTCTTCAGCGTTAAAATCAATTGGCGTTTAAGAAAATGAGATTACTTGTAATTCGTTTTTAATATTAGTTATATGCGATGACAAAGTAATAACAACGATGACCTATTGGTTATAAAATCGTCGTTTTCGCGTCGTTTTCACCGAAAAAAGTATTTGAAATTTTCGCTTATTATCGCCAACTGAAATTACTTTGGTCCAATTTACTCAATTTACTAGAAATTAATTAAACGTTAATTTCATCAAAAATTCGACGACTGGAATATTTTTATGACTGTCAGGATGAAACTCATTTTGCGATACACGGTTTTAACGAAGTGAGTATTTATTTGCATGATTCAAAACATTTGCCGATTATTATTAAATATAATCGCGTCGGTATTAAGTGATCAAAATACATGGTCAGTTTAAAAGTAAACAATCACCATTGTTTTTGGCTTTGTTAATAATCATTAAATTATGTTTTAAACATAACTTTATAGAAAGATTAAAACTTTTAATCAGATTCCACACGAATCATTGTTCATGATTCATGAATATTCAGTTTAATATTTCAGTTCAATATCGAGCTAAAAATTATGTTAAAAAATTTCAAAATGAATATGTTCCGGAATGTACGGTTTCATTACATGCACTTCATGAAATATACATATTCTATCGAATAGACGCTCTATTTGATTATCTGACATTTTACTGTGATAAACGGAACAATTCTGCATACATCTGACAGGATATGTGTCAGTTTTGGAATTCTTGATTAGAAACGTTTCGGCATAATATTGATTTGATTCGCTTTTCATTAAAAATAACGTTTTTGCTTGAAATTGTCCAGTAAATTTTTAAACATAGATTATATATATTTTTGAAATAATTATTTCATCAAAATTTGTTGAGCGTATCTAAAATTAAAATTTAATTTTAATTTTGTTGATTGTAAGCATTGTCACGGCATGTAATAGAAGAAAATGTTTGCTTCCACTTTCATGGTTTGGAATAATGTCAACTCATTCATGGCGAATGTTAGTCATGATAAAATATACTAACTTTAATCTTGCAAAATCGTTAATTAAAGAACAAGCGTAAAATGTTTATGTCGATTAATACAAAATTAGAATGTAAACATGTATAATCTTACCCATTGCATCTTGTCGCATTCCTGTCACCGCGGACATATTTGACGCCGAGTGCGACATAGAAAATGGTTGCGTCATACTGGGATAAGACGTCGTTCCCATCTAAAAACAACAAGAAAACACTTTGGATTAATTACAACTATTGAAACGACATTATACCACATTTTTAGCGGTTGGTTTGTTTCATTTTCTGCTCACACACGAATAATTATTAATTGATAATATAAATGTAAAAGAAAGAAAGAAAGAAAGAAAAAAAGGTGTAGTTAATACGAGAAAATAGTTCATTGAATTACATTAGTAACGTTACGTTATTATTAATAATACACATTATATTAATAACATTTTATTAATTATCAAATCATCTGTGCAGAAAAATATTTTTTTCATAACTGAGCATATCTTGCATTTATTTAAAAAGTGAATTTTGTAGTTCCAACAGAACATTTGGTTAGTAAAATATGAATCAATCGATTTACTTAATTTTTCACAGTGTGTTAGAGCAGAACATTTTTGTTGCGAATTAAAAAAGAAACAGCAACAAACAAGCGGTAAATGGAAATCACGTAGTTTTCCAATGATTTTTTACGATTTGTTGTCAATGAAAGAGAGAACGCGCAAATTATCAACCGAATTGAACCAGTAGATATTTGGTAATCTATCCTATTGAATTAATTAGCCGAAATGCAATTTAGCCACATCGACCAGCATCGATGCGGCGGACGTACCTACGTTACGCTTCAGGTGCCTCCAATTTGATACTTCGGTTTAAATCATTAATGAGAAACGCATCAAATTCATTTAACTCGGTTCGTGTTCTGGATACTACTTCTGCCATGTGGAAATAAATCGCTTCCACCTGAGGCTTCGACAGGATCCCTCATTTCAATTACGATGTATATATATATATATATTGCATTTCTTAAAACTGCATTATGCATTATACAAATTGACTTTTTTCACACACTGATTTGTTATTCTCAGAGTCTTCTCAGTTTACGCTTAAAGATTCTATTAATTGTACATAAAAATTGTAGAGAAAAATAAAGTAAAAGAGGTACTGAGTGTAAAGAGAGAATAGGAATCGCTTACCTGGGGATAACGATTTATTCCGTTCATACTGTTGTGCGGATGTGGATAAGGTTGATAACCTCTGCTCGCGCTAGGATAAATATTTCTCATCATGGCGCCCTGGCAAGCAGGAATTGGTGCAAGAGCTTTATGCAACTGTTTCTCTTGCTTTCGGTATTTTGCTCTTCTGTTCTGAAACCACACCTAATGAGGGAACAAGTTAATTATATTGCATAATAAACCCGTGAATTCGCTTTAATATAAATTATTATGTAGAGAAAAAAAGTGTAACAACCATTGCAGAAATTTACCCATCATTATTATCATTTTTATGTTTTAACGTTCATAAAATGCTAGCGTGCTTTATTTTTTAATAATCCTTTTTTAAACAAATTGAACTAAATCAATTATTATATATTTTAAAATATTTTCTTTCTCAATATTAAAAAATGATAATAATATTTTACCACGAAAATAACCATCGCCACTTTGATTTTAACTCGCATTTTCATTGGATTAAATTTAAATCAGTCACGCGCGCTTTTTTGCCAAATTATCAACCAGCATATTCAAAACGACCTATTTCATATTATTACAATTCTCGCGGAAAATGTCGCACGAGATGGTAACGACGACGAAGTCGTAATTCAACGTTTCTATTAGATCGTTTAACAAACATCGCATTATTTCAAGACTGTAATTTCAATGCAATGCAATCTGCATTGCTTTGCATACGAAATCGCTGGGGACAATTTTTCGTTTCCCTCGAAATTCGAGCGCCGAAGAATTGCGAAAAAATCGCGCGAGAGAGAGAGAGAGAGAGAAGTGGGAGGGGGGGAGGGAAGGAAAAAAAAGGCGAAAAAGGGAAGAGGAAAACAACGGACCCCCAAAACCTTGTTATTTGAGTCGGAACAATTTTCATTGTTTTGCGGGATTAGGAAGGCCATATTAGAGTTGGCAAAAACGCAGTTACAACCGCCATAACCACTACGCCGTTAAGCCCGCTTTTCAGTCAACATTTTCGCGAGAAAAGCCTGTGACTTTGTCGGGCGAATGGCAGGGAGGTGGTCACCCTTGCGGTGACGTCACTCGCGGCCCACGATTGGCCGGCACCACGAGACTGACGTCACTTGGGGCTCGTTCATTGGCTGATACGTTTTATCGACATTTCCTCCCTTCGCGAACAACCAAGGACGCGGGGATGAAAAGCACAGAAACATGGCGTTTCCGACAAAGTGTCTTTTCGAAACACAAACGCTTTCGTTGTTTGCCGTCGAATCGCCCCCCCCCCTCCCCCAAACGCGTGGCCCTTTTTATCGAAAATCCTTCAATTTTATTTTTATTTAACAAACAAACAAACCATCATCCATTTTTCCTTTCATTACAACAAGATTTCGATTTTGCTTTGCCGTTGGTTCGTCTTTGTCTATTTCGACGTCTATTTTGTCCGTTTTGATGAATGGCATTCTAATTGTAATTCCAATGCAATTAAATTGGCGAGCGAGTTGAAAGGGTTGATCGTTATTTGAAAGTTACGTATGCGGGATTGCGAGCGAGCGCGCACTCGTTTGAGAGGTTGGCGTTGGATAGAGGCGATAAAAGAGGCGCGCCTTTTTTATTCGCTGCTTTCACGGAGGAGCTTTTTGAAAACGTGCTCGCGCGTCCCTCAAGACGCACGCCCTACGAGAACTAGAAAGCTAAGAGTTCGTAATTCAATAACTGTGCTCTTCGGCTCTCTCGCTCATTTTGTCTGTCGCTCGTGTACACTCGCCTTTCGTCGCTCCCCGAGCTTTACTTGGCCTCTACTACTTCTTACGGCGCATCCTTGTTCTCTAAGAAGCCGCCGCCGCCGCCGCCGCCGCCGCCGCCTCCATGTCACTTATCCCAAGAGTAACAATTTTCAAAACGTCCTTTACTCCAAGTACGACGGATCTTTAGTACCTTTGCCGGTCGGCCGAATTAAAATACGACTTTGCAAAGTAACTCGCTTATTTTTTACTTTTGCTTTGCTATTTCATTTGTTGTGATAACAGTTGAGAGGATGTTTCAGGCCTTTGTTTATCACCAATACTTGTATACACGCAGAGAAACGTTTTGTCAATATACATTTTCGTAATATTGACAAAATTATTTTCTCGATATTTAAGCAACAAAAATATTTTGTCAAATGAACAAAGTGTATTCGTATTCTTATGCTTCGTTAATACAATGCATTTCTTTTGTCGATTTGACAAAATCATTTGGCTTGAGAACTATGATTTTGTCAATACCATAATAAATCTTATTGATTTGTAACCAAAGTTATTTTGTTGATACGACGCTAATTTTGATTTCATTCAACAAAACACTGAATGAAAATGAACAATATTGACTCAACCAAATTCTTTTTGTTGTTTTGAATATATTTGAATATAGTTTTCTGCGTGTAACAATATTTATTTATTATCAATTGATGCGATTCTGTAAGGTCGGAAGAATATTTAAGTAGTACTCAAATATTTATGTACTTGACAAGTACATAAATAACTATAATTTTCCAGATGATTGAGAAAATTAATGAGTTTTTTCACGACATTTTTCCCTCCAGAAACAAGACCGTATTTTAGTAATCTACGTTTTATTAAGAAATTATAGTATTCAACGTTTATAAAATGAATAAAATTAATGAGAAAATCGTGCGTTGGTAGTCGATTCAATAGTCTGTTGTTTAATTTTATTATGAGGAATCTCTAAAATAAAATAAAGAAAAGAATATTGCTAAAAAAAGTGAGTTTTAGTATATTAAAAGTTTTAGAATGTTATTGAAAAATAAAAGTATCCTTTCTGTTACACGTTAGCAGTACATTTTTTAAAGTGTAAAGATTTTCTTTTGTTTGTAAAAGAATATTTGTTTGAAAAAAATTGTTTTAAACATTGATGTATTTTCAAAATCTATTTCATATCTTTCTTTTTTTTTTATTTCTTCTTCTTTTTTTCTAAAAATCTAAGTCGTCGAAGAAATAAATGGAACGAAGAATTACTGTAACAATCCGGAATGAAAAAAATTACGTTCTACAAATCCGTTAAAGAACGCTACTATCGGAAGTCGAATCAAAGTGAAAGGGGTCAAATGAAAAGTCGACTAACTTAATATTAGAGATAACGGGCTCTCCTTCTTTTCTCACCTAAGTAATACAATTTCTCGCACAAGTTATGTTTACCATGCCACTAATTATGATTATATTTGCTCGATTATCCGGACTGTTCATAATTTCATCGCACACTTTTTTCTTAACTGAATTTGATGTAAAATTTTTATCAAAGTAATCAGTAATACAAATTGTAAATCAGTTATATTTAGTACATGGTGTAACTACGGTGGAAAGTGCGACTTTTTTGCCGAGTAAAAATTTGCAAAAGCTGCAAACTTACGAGGTAAAATTGCACTTTTCACCCGCGTTGCACATACTATTTTTTCTAAGAGCCAAAAAAGTGCTACGGCATATATGTCATATATATATATATATTTATATATTATTTAAGCAGACAAATTGATGATTTTGACGGGGGTCCAGGGGGCAAAGTCCAGCGGTAAAAAGTGCTAAAATTGGATGGAAAAGTCGAGTAGTGAAAAAAGTTTTACTTTCCACTCAAAACACAGGGCAGAAAAGTGGAATTTTCGGGTTAGAAGGAGGAAAACGTTATTTGCGTTATATTTCATTTATATATTTTATAAGATATTAAATTTCAACAGATTTTTTCAACGTTATATATGATCGTATAATCTATTTAAAATTACTGAACGTTAACTTTGTCGTGATTCAGCGACTTTGGCCGAAGAATATACTGCAGGGGAAAAAATTTTACAAGACATTTATCGAACTGTTTAGTAAGAGGTGGACAAAAATTTAGTTCAGTCATTTTTACTAAACTGCTTAATCAACATTTTTGAAATAATGGCATTTATTGGTGAAAATTTAGTAAAGTTTGTCGTTCATTCAGTAAAAATCATTTACGGTTCGTTAAATTGTCTACGAACCATGTGTTTGTCCACCTGGTGTTGACTTTAATAATGCAATTTGCAAAATTTTATCTATACATCTTCATTTACCGAACTATCGTAAATCAAGTATCTATTTATTTAATTGTGAAAGTTTCATAAAGATTGATGTAACATATAGTATTTTAATTTGTTGTATTTGCTGTTAATATGTAGTTGATCAATATAATTATCCCTATTATTTGCATTTAATAATTTGATTAATTTGCTGTATTTAATATAATTTATTAGTTAGCAATGATATGCAAATATTTAGAATTAATTCAGAGGCTGAAATTTGAACTTTAAAGTTTTAAATTTTTTTATTAACTTTGAGTAGGTATTTTTTTACATTTTACGGTCGATTGTTGGTAAGCATTGTATACAATCTGGGAAGTATCTGAGGTAAAAGAAGATGCAAAGTAGTACAAAACACATTTAAAATAAAAACAGCTCGACAGTAATTTTGTTTTCCAGAATTCAACAGAAGTCTGTTTGTTAAATATATTTTTTATTATTATTTATAATTAAAAAATTATTCTTTACTCGAGATAACCATATTGTACGGAGAACTTTTAAATGTATCCAAATTTTAAATATATTTAACAATTTTTAGAAAGTAGCAGCAAATATAGTTGGCAAAATTAATTGTTTACCCGCCGATGCATCGTTAAAAAGTGGTTCTCGCGATCGGTGAATTTGAGTTGGTCCAAGTCCGAGTCGAAGCAAGCGGTAAAAAGTCGGTAAGAATTGGGTCATAAGCCGGGGAAAGGTGATTACGCGAAACTAATAAATAACGGAATAATTGAAGGCTCGGAGCGGCGCGACGGCACCCTTCGTTTGCGAGGAAAGAACAAATGCGCGCGGAGGCGAATTCGAGGGTCGTGCGTCTCTATCCGGCTGCGCGGCGGGGGGCGCCGGGGGGCGTCGGGGAAGACGTGGCCGCGAAGAAAGAGGGCCCCGTTGAAGGCTGAGACGTTTCAGATCTATCTAGGGTGGAGAAAATTCAATTTAAAATGGCGGCTCAGATATAATGGCAGCCTCCGGTACGGCGTCACCCACCCCAAAGTCGTCTCAACTTTGCCACCCTCGTGCAGCTTCTTCTTCTTCTTCTTCTTCTTCTTCTTCTTCTTCTTCTTCTTCTTCTTCTGCTTCTTCCTCGCCT
>JABFOV010005426.1:0-12069 GCA_022817685.1 Aradophagus sp. ZL-2020
GCGGCAACATTGTTTAAATTCGTTTTGCACAACATCATTACAATCTGCGATCGCGATCTAACTATTCAATTTTCCTTAGATAAATTTCTTGTAAAATTAATATCACAATATGTTAAATTTTCCGAATAAAAAAAATTTTTTTCGTTATTCTTAAACTTTATTTGAAGACTCAATTTATATCCAAAATATGAAACATCTTTCAGTCATTTAAAACCTTTACTTTCAATCGGTATGTTAATATTATATTTTCGACATAAATTTTAATTATATGTTCAGAAGAATTTTTTTACACGATCTCAGTCAAAATTGTCGCGCGGAAAACAATTAAACCGCGCAACGACGATAAATAATAATAATTCTAATTTTAGCTGTGAAAACTTTTGAGCAAAGCGGATTTCGAATAAAGTAATTATTCGAACAATGCGCGAGAAACTGAGCTAACTTGTACTCAAGCGTCGTTACTGGTGGAACTACCACTGATAGTAATTGGTATAATCTAAACCGCAGATTTAATTGAGACTGAATAATTAATGCCGTCGTATTGCGTCCGCCGTTAATCCATTTGATCGAGAGCCGCGCCAACGTCAATCAGTAACGCGGCAGGAATAATCGTTCGGCAAAAATTATTCACCGCCGAACGCCGTTCGTTATTGTTAAGCAGCTGAGTCTGCCTTAAGATGGTGGGTCATTAGTTTGACAAATATTTCCCCTTGGCTTATCCGAAAGTTACTCGTTCCTGACACAGTTATTATTTCATTTTTTTTTAATTGCCACGTTCTGAACGGCTTTAAGATTTTATCGCCTATCATTAACATTTAACCCATTTTTTTAATCAATTACATTTACATTAGTAAAGTTTACACCTGTGTACAAGTTTTCACCTTCATTTTACTTCAATGCAAAGTATAACAGTATACTACTAAAATTGCAAATTACCCCTTGTCATTCAAATTTATCGCGATAACCGTATCGCAAACTTACTACAGATAATAATTTTTCGAACGATTACAACATTCTTGAATTGTGTAACAACAATCGAATAACACTATCAAATTTTTCTATAAAATACCGTCATACCTTCTCATTAAAATGCAAACATCGCGACTGCGAAATCGGTCATTTCGCAAACGTTAATACAGGCTAAATAAGTAGTTTTTATTTTTCCTTCCTTGGTTCCGCACTTGAAACAGTTTGCTCGCGAGAAAGAAGTTAGCAAATAAATCCCCCTCCCCTTACTCCTCTTGAGCGCACGTAAAACTTTGCGAGCCGAGCGCCGCTGCGACTGTTCATAACTTTCATTGATGTAGCTGAAGCAATTTTCAATTTCCAATTAATTTGTTGCTCGCTTTAGCGGATTAAGAATTCATTGGCGC
Organism: Aradophagus sp. ZL-2020; assembly: GCA_022817685.1. Taxonomy (NCBI): domain Eukaryota; kingdom Metazoa; phylum Arthropoda; class Insecta; order Hymenoptera; family Scelionidae; genus Aradophagus; species Aradophagus sp. ZL-2020. The sequence goes on from JABFOV010005426.1 coordinate 1,374, forward strand.
GCCACTTTTACGAGTCGCAAAATTTCCGGAATTTTTTAACGGCCTGGCGACTAATTCTCTGACGTCTTATCCTTGACGCGCGGACGAATGTCTCCTTGATGCAAATAAAATGTTTTTTTAAAACGCGACCGTGAAGAATTCGTTTCAAGGCGAGCGCGCCGGCTGCGGGGCGAGATTAAAAAACGGCGCAGATGCTTCCCTTTGCATTAGAGAATGATCCCCGCGACGGAAACGGAGATATTTTTATCGCGATTATTAATAATGCACACGCGTTCGAGACTTTTCCGAACCCGGGCACTTATTTCAGGCGCGCAACTATTATGCAAAATTAAGCGTCGCAAAGTTTATGGCCGGTCGGTGAATAATGTATCGCGCAATTTTTTAACGGTGCTACTTCAATCGCCTGAGCGCCAACGGAATCACGAGCATTTTTGTTCAAACGTTCCGTAATAAAACTGTAAACCTTCCGTAATCAAACCCGCGCCACCACGCGGCTCCTTTCCGCGCAAACAAACTCGAGCCAATCGATATTGTCGCGCGAAAAAGTGTTTCCGTGATTTTTGCAAAAACTATTTTTTTTTCCAGAAATTTTCATAAAATGTTTGTGTCTGAAATGTGCACGCGATTTTATGAATTTTATGAATTTTATGAATTGAGCGAGCGGACGGTAAAGTGGAACTTACCGTCCTAGGGCTGTAAAATCGCCCTCGCGGGTAATTCCACTTTTGTTTGCACCCAAAGTCTGTAAACTTTTTTATTTCAAAATCATTCTTACATGTGAACTAACAAAGAACATCCTCAATTTATTACACTGGTGCAAAATCAAAAGGCTCAGTTTTCATCTCTAATTAATTGTCTTACATTACCGAACAAAACAACCGAACAAAACGACTTTCGACGCTCGACCGAAAGCCTCTGTTACTCTTCTTTTCAATCAACGTCTTAATTAAAAATTAAACTCAACAATAGCTTCTGACCGAGGCTTAACGGGCGTCGAGTATCAAAATCGGTCTACATTGCTATCATCGTAACGGCCATTTTTCACGTTAATCGCCCAGCTCTTATCATTTATGACAGTCTTCGGTAATTAAGCATTTAAGACGACGAAGCGTTCCCCTACCTCGACTGCTATTTAAATCGATCGCTTTCGTGACTATAAGGCATTCGCGGTCTGCCGCGATTTCAGCCAACGACGGCACGTAATTTGTTCTCATCGAAAAGTTCGTCGCGTTTCCGTCAAATGGAAAACGATTGAAGGCAGTCGGCAAACGCGAAAGAAAGACGTGTAATAAGTTTGTAACATTTTTTACATGCACGGGATGCTTCCACGGTTTTAATTTTTTTTTTCTTTTTGTATCAACGAATCCGAACTTAGAACATTTTTCTTTCACTTGTGAAAACTTGGAAATTATAGAAGAATACTTTCTTTATACTAATATTTTACTTTATTTTGCACTTTTATCTAATTTTTGTGCAAAAAAGAAAGATCGTATTAGTCAGCAATTTTTTTTTTAAGTATTTCAACGTAAAGTTTTTGTTACTTTTCGTTCAGAATACACATTTTTTTAAAATCAATTATGATTCAATTTTCACAGAAAAAGTCGTTGCACTCTTTATTAAGAATTTTGTTGAGTCAAGTGAAAAAATGTCGCGTTGTCTAATCTTCTTATTTTCCCCTCCCCTTTTTTTTCTTAACTTCGCACATATATTTTACTTTTGTGCCTCGAGCATATTTTGATAGCACAAACCGAATGCGACTGCTTTAATCGTCAAGAACGTCACGTATGTTCGAAAAAGCGCGGTTTTCAATTAGCAATTTAATTACATCTTTTATTCGCGAAAGAACATTGTTCACAGTGGTCGCATTTTCCAAGCAGGCGCATTGAAGTTATGTCTATCTTTATGATTAATGTTTTAATTTGCGGTGAAAATATGCGCACGCACAACGAATGTCGTTGACGTTGTGCAATTTTTTTTTTTTTTTTTAATTAAGTCCCAGTAATTCGTGATTATAAAACAGAATGCGTAAATTTATCTCGTGCGGCAAATTGTTGTGTGTTCTTGAAAGGTATACGTATTCGAACATTATAATTTTCTTTCATTCATAAATTAAAAAAGTTCGTTTCGAGTATATAATTGTCATTATTTTGTAATTATTAAGAAAGTACATTATATATTTAAATATAATGCAATGTTAAATGGAAGACGACGTTTTACTCGCTGAATTATTTATTTTTTGAATTTTTCTTCATCATCAATAATTCATCTCTAACGATGCGCAGAGAGCTGTGAAGGTACATTTTATACGGAAAAGGATTTACAATTTTTTTTGTTTCTTTTTTTTTTACGATCTTAAAATGCAATGAAACAACCTTTTTTGTTAATAAAAACGTAATTTTTTATGAATTTATTGTTTTACTTTGTGTAGTTTGTAACTAGACACTGAAAAAATTATAATTAATTCTTTTTTATGCATAATTTACGAATAAGTGTTAACAGACACTCACGAGGTAAAAAAAATTAAACTCCATTTAATAAACTAAGTTAATAAATAATTATAAAAATCACCTGATATATTATTAAATCGAAATCTACATAAGTTCAGAAAACTATGTATGAAATTGACAATGAAAGTCTCCGTAAAGTCGTTAAAATATTGACGACGCACGTAGAGTAAGTTTAAAAACTGTCAGCCAAGTGACATAAGTATCAGTATTAAATAATGTTTAATGCTAAAAATATCGTCGTTTTTAAAATTACACTAAACGTAGGAAGAATTCGTAAATGATAGCTAATTTGAATTTAGATATAATAAATATAAAAAAGTAAATCTAACTTCAAATTGTCAATGACAATAATTAAATTTTTCATAACTTGACGGTATTATTAGGTTTTGATTGATTTACATGTTTCAAAATATAATTATAATGATTTATATTTAAATTAAAAAGAAAACTGATCGGTAATTATATTGTGTAATCATTGGCATATTTATTCAAATTGTTTAAGTAGTACTATTGGAATAGTACCGAAAACAATCAGGTAAGCAAACAGAAACAAATCCTTGAACTGATAAGTAAGACTGCATGTCAGGAAAGCAAATAAATTACCGTTACATTGTAAGCCAACATTGAAGGTTAAGTGATTCATTTATGTTGATCTTGTTTCCTCCGTATCATTAACGACACGATGTTTGTTAAGTTTGCAATAACGACGTTCCTTCTCGATAAGACTAGTTAAATATTTATCTTCTTTATTAATATTTCTTCATTCAGAAAATAATAGAACCATAGTTTTCATATTTTTTTTCGTCAACAACAAAGTCATTAATATTTTCATTTGATAAAAAATGATTTTATTTTTTTAAACTAATTTCTTGCTTATTTGCATTAGAAAATATTTACTGTCGTTGAAGATAGAAAACTACTTTGTTTTATTCTGAATACAGTAAAGAAAATTCATTTACTCGGTTTTTCGCCGAAAGACACACCGGTGAGAATGTAATAACAGGGCTCGCCTTGATCTCGGATGCTCATTCAGGTCGTTCGATATACCCCGCGTCAATTTAGTAGCGTTATTAATTTGAATCCTTATCGAGGCAAAAATTGATACCATCTAGCCTTCTAATACCACCTTAATTAAACTTTTCGCAAATCCGAGCGTATGATGCGAATTTAATTATTTGTGTCAACCAATTAAACCTGTGAAACATTATAAGTGCCAATAAGTCAACTTTATACTTGTAAAATGATAATATATTTTCGAAGCTTTTTTAAGATCTTATAACTGTTTAATTAAAATCAAATAAATGAAGCAAATTACAAAAATCAAAATTTTTTATTGTACTTTAAAGTTAAATCTACAAGTATTTTCCATAACATTGAAAACACTTATAGTTGCTTAAAGCCAAAGTGTTTCGAAAGCAAAATTGTTAATATTATTTAAAATCTGTTTATTTTAAATCTCTTTTTTGTACAATGTGCAATTTTGTTCGAAACATCTACATGTGTTTTTAATATTAAAACTTATGAAAAATGTTTTATTTTTATTTTAAAAATGTGTGAATGAGGCTGTGAATTAGGTATTGCCAATAAGTCCTACATTGACCTTAATAAAAAAAAAAGACAAAAAATACAAGGAATCCAGACCATTATGAAAAAATCGCCTCACCTAAATCCGCAGCCAATATTAGGCTAACCTCGTTCCCTACGTAATTATCGAATGAAAATAAGTCATAATGAAAGTCGTTGTTGGATAATCGCCTTGACAAGAGTTCCGATTTTCATACAATGTCCCGCGTGAAAGGAATATAAAATCTTGCGTCTTTTGTCGAACTGCATATCTTCGCGAGCGATAGTAATTGCCGTGCTGTATAATATGAGGAGTCTATCAAATCCGTTATCGGTTAGGCCATGACTATTACAGAACAATCCCCATTCGACCTAACTTTCAGCGTGCCAGTCTCGAGCCGATACGATTTCTATCGTGCCCGATCACGTGGAACCCTGTCGAGCTTCTATTCACTTGTCACCAGAATATACTCTCGTCACTCTTATTGAACGTAAAAGGAGTATCATTTGCATTTGTAAGGACAAGTATGTTTCTATGTATTACCTTACGTATATGCCTGCAAAAGCAGGAATATAACACGCGGATATATTGCACGGATATATACCGTCTTGATCGTACTTGGGAATCAAATGTCCAATTTTACGTTATTTATATCTGCTGCGAAAGACGTAACCTTTCGCAGAGTGCGGAAACCGATCGAATTCATTGTTATAACTATTGTCTAGAAAAAAATCAATTGTGTTCGCACCAGTGAGCAAAAGAGATACTTTGCGTATTCACGATTTTGCCTATCGTGCGTAAATGAACCGTTTGCGCACTAGGACTTAAAATGTTACTTTTCTAACACATATTAACTCATAATCCCACAATAAATGATAATTCTTCCGATTTAAAACTACCACAAATATTTCAATCGAACTGTTGAGTGAATTTTGAAAATAACCTTCACCTTTGTCATTTGATTGTTTAATTAACTCGACATGAAATGTCCTTTGCAAATTAATAATGAAACGGTTCATATGTTCCATATTGTGCAAAATTATTCTTCGAATGGTGATTAAAATTACATCCGACCGAACATTAATTTCGTTCGTGTCAAACCTTCAAAGTCAAAGCGTTCCAATTGATTAACTTCAATTTGTTTATAACCTTATTTTTGTTGAATATTGAATTCAGCAAATCTGCTTTCCGTCAAAACGTCACGAAAAGACCTTATCAAACGTCTGATTTTTGTTACGCCGCCGTTCGACGTCACTGACGCGGTCGTTTGCTTTACGAACGCCCGGCGAATATCGCCGGGCAAACAGAATATCGAATGATTAACATTTGTTATCATACATAACATACATTAAAATATGCACGAGTGCCTGTAAATCCATTTGCATACATTTTCGGATTAGCTTTTATGCATCCTGACGTTTAATGTTTAACGGCAAATCGATGTCGCCGCGTGTGAGTGTGCGAAACGTGCACGGACACAAGTGTACGGATTTAACGTAATAAGGTTTGAAACATGGAATGTGGATTCAATTATTAAGGATATCGGCAAGTCTGCGGCGCTTTACGGTCACCTTGTTCTCATTTATACGACTAAATTAACAGCGATTCGATATCAGATTTACGGAAAAAACGGGCGTCCGTTCGAAATTACGCCAGACAGGCATCAAATTTGTTTTCTAACATATAAATAAGCTCAATACACTCACATAAATATATCTCCGATTTAAAATTATTTTTATTTATAATTGTAAATCACGAATAATAATTTATATTTAATACATTTTAATTAATTGGAAGATAATGAAGAAGATTCAATTAAATTACACCGAAAAATTTATAATTTATTATAAAAACGAATCATTCACATTCGAATTGTTTTCTGTTTGATTACTTCTTTTTAGGGGGAAAAAAAAACACACGATTTTCCTAAAACAACACCAAACGTTAAATTATTAACATAAACTGTAATTATTTTATCTTTTATTTTAGAACAAATTTAATTATTGTCGTTTGAAAATAATTCAAATTTATTTTAATATCTAACTTTTTGGCATCGTTACTGAATTCCGACACCGTGATAGTCGACGAAAAACATGTAACGTACAAATTTAGTTACAAAGATTATATAATTTAGTAATATATTACAATAGTCTCCGTAGCGAGACAACGGTGTTGTGATTGTGAACGGGTATAGTATCGCATCCAGCCGCCTGTATTACAGACGTTCCTAATTGCGAACGGCGACGCACGTATCTAATTATGTTCTCTCGAGCTCATTTATTAAGTATTATTACACGTATCATAGATGGCGCATTATTACTCTAGTCAATGTCGCTTAAAATTATCCTTTGACGTTACCCCAACAATTCTTCTATGGGAACGCTTATCACTGATGTGTAGATTTTACTCTTGTCATGGACGTTTGAGTAGCAAGAACATTCCAAAATACTGAGATTAAATATTGTACAGTAAAAAAAGTCCAAAAATTGTAATGGAAAAGGGAAGGTTTTAAATATTTGGATCTTATTATACTAAAAACAGAAATGTCTCATTTTGGAACATTTTTCATTTCTGATACACCGAACAACTGAAATGTTTTTGGTACTTAATCAACAAAAGTGTCTCGCAATGAAACACTTTTATTAGAGTGTAGAAACATTTTGTGGAATTAACAGAAACAAAACAAAACAAAAAAAAAAAAAAAGAAAAGAAGGCAATAAAGTGAAATTTGTTGTAGTAAAATAAATATACTAAAATTTAGATTGCTCAATTGAGGGTAAATTAATGATTTAAACGTAAAAAGAGCAAACAGTAACATCGATAGCTTTATTCATTATTGTTTGATTTATATGAATGCTTTCGTTCTATCACCACGATTAACCGCGACAGAAAGACGAAAAATCGCAAATTGCATCACCACCGAATACTTTTCGTAGACCGTTTAGTCCGTCGCAATTTCGTATGGCAATCGGGCAATTTTCTGTCTTGATAACAGCCTACGTCATTTTGATGATATTGTTTTTGCGAGCATGCAATAATGCCGGGGATGGGGAATTGATGTTAGCCAGCCGCCGCGACTCGTCGATCATTGTACACCTTGGAGCCGCCACCGAGGGAGGCGTGGTGGCGTTAGACGGATCGTTAAAAACGTAATATTCTGTCCTCTGTTGCAGATGATGCTCCCAAAACGTTGCTGCGGTTAAATCAATTTTTACGACGAGGCAAGTGACGTGCACGAAAATCGTCGCCGTGGATCAACTTGCCGGACAGCGGTAGTGGCGGCGGAACGGCTGGGGTGAGTCTTTTCAGCAAACTTCAAATCTTAGTTTCGCACTTTAAATTTTTATTTCAATTCAACATTAAAATCGATTTTTTATTCAAATTATTTTTAAAAAGTTAACATTTTTATTCAATAATGACTTAGATTAACACATTTGTTTGAAAATAAAAAATAAGAATATTTTTTGATTATGTCGCTTGAAGTTTCCGAAGGATTTTTTAATTAAAGAATTCAATCTTAGAAGAAATTGTACAAAGCGAAATTTCGTCTTTTATTTTTCAGCGAGAATAAATAAAAATAAAATAAAAGCTATGGTTATAAAGAAAGTTTTATGGTACATTATGGTCCATTTTGCATAATTTTGTGAATTATGTAACAACGAACAATGACTTTAATCAAATTAATTTAAAGCTAGAAACTTCATGCACGTTATTAATTCAGGAACTCTTCAAACTGAAGTGCAATCCAAATGCATTATAAACAATTCACTTCAACTCAACAAAAATTAGAAAATTACGACTACTCAGCGGAAAAAATTTTAGTGAATAAATAACGTTGCTGTTTCTTGCTGACCGAAAGGTTGATTTTGCAATCCAAATTATACAGACACCAACAACTGCATTTACGTATATTTCATTAGAAAATTTAATTTCAAAGTCACGTCAGAATGCACCGACCGAGTGCAGGCGCACGTAAAAATGCGCCGTTTCCTTTCAAAAGAATAATTTTCATAATTAAAAAAGCACCGAAACTGACACAAAGCTGTCAAAAGCTGTTGAGCAGGCGCATCCGAAAAAAAAGTACTGACGAGCCGTCGCGATTTTTCTCAATGCAACTTCATTTTTCGCGATGTTTTATTTCAATCGAAGAGAAATATGCCCGAGGATAACCGCAAGTTTAAATAGAAATTAATCAAACGCAAAATCAATGAGCTATTTGCATTGCACTTCTTTTTCCTTTGTTTTTCAGATAATAAACTCGACGTTTCAAAAATACGTTCCAATTTTTATTTCCACTTTTCAAACATGATAATCATAAACGTTTAAATCAATACTTCAATTTACTAGGCGAACTTTTGATGGTTAATAATTATTTAATAAGTCAAGTGCAATTAATTTTCGAAGAAAACTTAACAATTTATTGAATAACGTTCAATTTGATATTCGCTCAGATAATTGATTAATTTCGACAACAAGTAAAATATTAATAATGGAATACAGACTTGACATAAACAACGTTAAAACATAAATTTGACGGTGATTTTTATGCGCCGCCAAAGTTGAAAATTTAATTGCTTTACAGATACTATGGGAGCGGGGGAATGGGGGGCGGAGGAGGGCTACGAGCCACGGACCTCCGGCATCGGTTTGCGTCCCGATATTGCAAATGTCAAGAAAATTACGATCCGCTAGATGAGGCCGAGCGCGACACAGAAGATGTCGAAGAAAGGTAATTTCCTCTTGATTATAGAGCGGCGGTATTTGCGTTGACACATTTCCGCCTCTGACTGATCCCGCGTTATAGCGAGAAATAGATCTTCACAGGTGGCCCGCGATTTGACAGGAAACAATGCTCATTAAACTTATTTTCCAAGGGAAATGCAAAATTGATCGGCAAACTGTTTTACCATCAATTTCGTTCCAATTTGAATAAGATCGAGTATATTTAAATCGAATCCCGCTCAAGCAATACGTCTTTGCTGATAATTTTTGTTCGAAAAGTATCGGCGTTTTTTTTTTTTTTTTGAAGACATTTAAGGACTTTATTGTTTTGTTGAAAAGACGTTTTCTAGGTTACACGTGCTCGAAAAAGTTAGGCTTCTTGGAAGCTTAGAAATTAAACCTTATTGTGAAACCTTGAAGCATAATAATGCATCGTCAAAATCTAATTTAAATATAAGATATTTGTTTTTTAATTTTAACAGTAGTATATTATGTTTCCAGGGAGTAAAGTTTTACTCTACTCCGAAACAAACTTTTCCTTTTGAAAATATAACGTAATACTTTATTCCCACTTTTTAAAAGAGTAAAATGTTTTTCTAGCATGCGTGCAGAATTTCATTAATATGTCTTTAGAAAAATGTTTCATTTACAGTTTAACAATTTTGATTTATATAAATTAGTTTTACACTTTTACATTACAGTTTTACATTAGGGCAACAAAAATACACAATATATACGTCATAAAATATCAATTATAAGTAAACGAAAAAAAAAGTCAAAGGAAAGGAAATAACGTAATCTCTTCGATTCTGAAACGTCGTGTGTGTCAGCTCTATCGCTTGCCTGGCATTCTTTTGAAAAGACCGCGCGCGCTTTTCGCCACCGAAATTGATTTCTGGAAACTATAACGTCCCGCGGTTTCTCAAAGTGTGCAATTATCCGAGCGGCCTCTGTCTGTCCTACAGAAGCGAATCGAGCGGAACGTGCTTTGCTTCCGGTCAGCCGACGTGCAGCCTTGGATTTCGTCGGAAGAATTTCGACGGCGAGGAGACGGAGCGAGTCAAGGACGGGCGCCCGGGGCGACGTAACGCGGCGGAAAATCGGTCGCTGAGGCACCACGAAGATGGCCACGGATTGCGGCGGGACAACACGAGGCGGCTCCGGTTACGTTGGTGCTGCAGAAACTTCCGCCGACTCCTCCAAACGACACTCAAGACCGTGCTACTCGGCGTCGCCTTCCTCGTCACGCCAGGTATGTGTCTAAATTTTCACTTCTCAGAGTTATTTGTCATTTGATTTTCGACGTTTAAGGGGATATTTGCAAGTCACATTTTACAGTGTTTGCAAAATGAAACTTTCCAATATTCGTGGAAGAGACTCGCTAATGAAAATTAAACTCTTATAATAAAAATGGCCAACTTGTCGTTCGAAGTTCGATAAATATTAAATTTATAATTATTTTATCAACAATCCTGCAAGCGATTACAAAAGTTCACTTTTTGGTAAGATTTTTTTTTAATAATTAAAATTAAAACTATTGTACTAATGCAAAATTTAAAATTAAATTCAAAATTACTGTTATGAATTGAAATTATAATATGTTTAATTAATGTTTCATTAATAACTGTGTTTTACTAATGCAAAATATAAAATTGAATTCAAATTTAATATAATATAAATTAACATGGCAATATGTTTAATTGACCAATTATCGAACATTATTCATTTTTTTTCAATGAGTTTATTGTACAATTATAATTTTATAAAAACTTATAATAAAAAAAGGTTCAAACAAAGTTATTGAAAAATCACATTTATAATCAATTTAATCATATCATTTGGATTCATCGTCATTTATATAATAATAACGAATGTATCGCGCTTATAATAAAATGTATTACAT